>JXXA01017143.1:0-16687 GCA_000956255.1 Anopheles punctulatus
TATTAGCCATAGACAACGACAGGTCAATCTTGAGACAGTGAGGTTGTTTTGTTTTTCATACTCTAAGGAAATTGGTTTTTTCCTCGCTTACTACTCACACTGAATCGGGGTAATGATGACGATGGCCACCAGTCCCAGCACGCCCGACCATCCGATTTCGTACCACAGCAAAACCGATGCCAGCAGCATCACCAACGGCGAGGTCCACATGAAGCACACCAGGTAGGAGGCGATATCGAATCGGTTCACATCGTTCGACATCAGATTAACCACCTTGCCCGGGGAAGTATCGCCGAGCGCGTTCCGCGACAGCCTCAGAGACTTCCGGAACACCACACTGCAAACGGCGATCTTTGCCTTCACGCCCGTCAGCACCGAGATGATGCCGTACTGATTATCGCACAGCACAATGATCGCCCGTACCGCAACCATACCGCATGCGTAGTAAATCGCCTCCCGGTGCGTCATCGTAGATCCTTCACTGGGGTGGGGAGAGAAAACAAAAATGAACCGGCTCATTTCATGCGCTATTTGCACTACTCACCGGAAGTAGAGCAGCATCCTACCGAGGAAAATGGGTTGCAGCAGACGAAGCACTATCTCGGCGAAGAGGGCGAGCACGGAAAGCGTCAACCATTCTTTCCACAGCGTACGAAAGATGGCACGCACCAGTGACGGACTGTGCGATGGTGTTTGTTTTTTCAGCTCAAGCTGTCTGTTCCATTCCCTTCAAAGTTTGGAGAGTGTTTTGTGTTTATTAAAACATTTTATCTAACACAGTAGCTCAGTAGCTGGAGTTTAAACTCTACGAGCTGCTTTCTACTATTTTTTAGCGAGAGTTTAGCGATTAGCGCCCTCTAGCGGATTTCTGAAAATGGGTGACATCTTCTGGCTTTTAGCGGAAACTGCTTAACTTTTGGCCTCCATAACTAACCTTTCCAAACGATCGCCCAACTGGTCGGCATGATCTTCAGGGAGCGGATTGTAGAGATCACTTATTTCAAACGTTTGGCTGTAACCCTTTCGGAACATGTCAATCGTCCACCAGAAGGTCAGTGTGGAGAGAAAATTCGCGCGCTGGCGCGGATTGGGACTGAGCGTGACACGTGTTGCTTCCATCGCAGCGCTCTTAATTGATGGATATGAAATCTAATATACTTCTCGCTTGCAGAAGCAATCGCTCTGTCGGATGAAGGCACTTTAATTGGAATAAAAACATTCGTGCTAGAGAACACAGTTTCACTCGCGGTCGCGTACCGTACACAGATTCGCTTGTTTGATATGAAGAAGATATGATTTATCGCACCGTGTCAAGGCGCTCAAGGGTGTGCCGAGGACTAGAAACACTTCCCGCCGGCACGACGATTCAACAATATTCGTGCAAACAATGGGCCGGGCGGGCTGCTGTTTGCGCTCGAAGCCTTCGGGCGCCAACAGTGCCGGTGCGTTATTATTAGGGTCTAAACAGAAGTACGCGACAAATAACAACCTTTTTCGCTCTTGTCGAAACGACAAGAGCAAACGTCCACGAACCGGTTTCGGCGATGAATTAAATTGTTGCGAATCGCCACGCTAAAGAGGAGCAAGCATCACTTTCAACTGGTCTAGAAAAAGCAAAACGCGTGCGCTTGGCTGAGCGCCACCAAAATCGCGCTCCTCTAGAAACACCTCGCTTTCATCGTCATAATATGCACGCACACATACACATCGCTAGCGTGTGTGCTTGGAAAGCAAATGCACTTGTATTTCGATGCTAAAATCAGCTGTTTTGATTGACAACTTCTCCGGAGCCGGTCGGGTAGGCGGACGCGATGACCGACGCAAAGTATACGCGAACAGAACAGCCTACCGGAGAACGAGACCGAACACTGATAACACACTGATTGGAGCAGGAGAACGTTGTAGACGGCACGAGCGAGCATTCGTCCGCCGCTGGCTAGAAATCCGCGAACACTAACCCGCGAAAATGGTCGATTATTCAACGTGTCCGCGGTCTCCGCTTGTGGCCAGAGATCGCGGTACCGCTGTAACACACACATACACAGCCACCGTAGAAGCCGGTATGTACGCGTGCTTTGTTTTGCAGCATAGCAACGATTTGAAGAAGGCATGCGAATGCCAAATGATAATTTACGAAAAGTTGTAAAAGAATTTTATGTGTATAGGGAAGCGAGAAGGTGAATTTCTTTAACTACACAAAGTTCTACATATTATTTATCGGTAAATAAAAGCCTCACCAAAAGTGACGCACTGCTGTGTAGTGGTATTTGATTTTTGAACTTGACATTAAAAAATTATTATGGTTTAGATCGGATGGCTTATACGTTTTTGTTAGCTTTTGATTGTTTGAAAGAAATTTGCCAACACCTGTTTAAGTAAGTTACACTCTTTTCTCTTTTCGAAAATGCTTTGCTCCTCGGAGTATAATTTTCCTTTAGTGATTCCATTTCCACTTGGGAGTAAGTTTTTGCGCTTTGCGCTGAAGTATTTTGTATCTCAAATTTTTGTTGTAAAAATATTCATCCTAGCTGTATTGTTATGAACATTAATATTGATCATTTTAAAATTTAAATAATATTTTAGAAACTCATAAAGGAACGTTTTTTAGTAAACCAGAGATTACTGAAGTACCGGCGCCAGTATATTCTTAACTCACGGTAAACTGGATAATGAATCCAGAATGGTCAAAACGACTGACAGCTTAAAGACTGTGGGTACAGTGCGCTACACGCAAATCCGGACACACTCAATTTGAGCAGAAGCTCGGCTTTTCGAACAATTTTCACGTGCACCTAACGGATGGCAATACGGCAAAAAAGTCGTATTCTGATTGCGCCGATAAAATTGCGGTATGTCAGTAAAAGCTCCATACAATCGCGAATTTTGATCACTTTTTATTTTTCCAACCCTTAAACAGCACTCCTATGTAGGGGTTGCGCTTCTCTGTCGCGCCAGTTCAGCGCCACCGAAGTATACCCGAAGACGCGGTTCGCCATTCACAGTATTCGTCTTCCTCTTACGGCGCGGTGAAGTCACAACATCGTGTATGTCACGGTCTCCTCGCATCGTAAGAAACTGCTAGGGTAGGTTCCCAGGCCCCTGGCAAGCGGCTAACGGTACAGTTGAACAAACGGTGGGATCTGTTGCGTGTTTGTTTGCCATGTGTTGCCGCCCGTACGAGGGTGTGAGAGCTGCGATTCTATGATTTCGCGATTCAGAGCATTGACACATTGCGCGGTTTTTTCAAATTTTCCGCCGCTGTGTGTTGTTCCCGGCGTACGTACGTGAATGTGTTTGACTGCGTGTATATTTGTGTGTGTGTGTACACTGTGTTTGACGTCGAGGCGTTGTGCGCACGCGATTTTTGATAGTGAAAATCACGACCAGAAGTCAGAAGCGGGGTGGTTTTGTGCGTTACGAAACAATTTCAATGGGTCTGCTTTGCGTTCCGATACTAGTTCCGGTAAGCCACAGGTGTTTGTAGTGTGCGAAGCACTGCAAAAACGCTGTGCACAGACACCTACTGTACACAGTATACTGCTGATTTTTGGCATGGCACTGCTATGTTGATGTGTGTGTGTATGTGTAAGAAGTCTTGTGGGGCCGGATTTTTTGACAGATAACCACCACTGTTTGTTTACGTTCGTTCTACAGCCGGCTGAGATTGGCGATGATGGGAACGGTAACAGATTACACCGTGTGTGCGTATGTGTGAAGCGTTTATGTGCGGATTTTTTTTTCGCTCCACTCGTCTCGTCTGTTGTAATTTCTTCTGCTAGCGTGATGGATGGCGAGGTGACTTTCAAGCGTTCGTTGTTGGACGAGGTGAGGATTGCTGTGTATCGCTATTTTTAAACCTGTCAAACATGGGAACCAAATCACGGTCAGTGAAGTGCAAGATGGTTCCAAGTGGTTATCGAGAAACGAACACGAACGAACAAGAAAGGACAAGTAGGAATCATTCCGCATCTGGGAGAGTTCCAAACATTGCGTGGTTTAAGTGAGTTTTTTTTAAGTTTCGACCCGTTGCACCTTCCAACCCAACGGCCTTATCGGTAACAAATTGGTTGCATATCGCTTAATAGTGTGGGTAAAATGATGACGACTGCCATCAGGACGACGTTCGTGTGTTATCTGAGTTCATTACTTAGTCCACTTCACGACTTTTATGACGGCAGGGGATGCTGTGGAGTGGAGTAAAATTTCACTTGCTCATCACGTCACGCTCGGTGTTAAGTTTCCCGCTCGAATCATTGCATACAGCGTGTGTGGAAAAGGGGGAAAAAACATCAAACGGGCTTCACCACTTGTGTACAGTGCAGCGTGCGGGAGTGATAAGGCAAGATCGGCCTGAGCAAACTGATGAACCCGTGGTCCGCCGGATGCGACCGGATAAATTACAACCCACCGGTGCAACCCATCCCAGCTGGTACCTGCACCGTCATGCTGTTTAATCGACGGAGCCTCCGACCTCGAACAATCCAATATTTGCGTCAAGTGTTGCGCTGCACCGTGCGCAACTTACTAGCGGAATGAGTGTAACTTCATGTTGATACAATGATAGTAGGTGGTCGACCAAGATGGCCGTTTTCAGTATGGAGCACACGTTTCCGCACGTCGTCCACGAACTTGAAGAGCAGCAGTATGAAAAGGGTGTAGGTGTGTTTTTGTTTGTCGGTTGTTTTATGTTGCTAAGTTTGTCGTAGGTTCTTATCAGCATGTAATAGTAGGAGACACAGGAATCAATACACACGAGACCCGCTCAAGGGCACAGGTTCCGATTGCCGTGGTTGCCGTCCTCGAGCAGTCAAGCGAGCAGATCGATCTATTTCTCGCATGTCCATTATCTTACACACATCGCATCGCCAGTCTCAAAGCGCCAATCAACTTTGAAACCCACAACTACTCTTCCAATGTGTCCAATTTTGTGCGATGCTGTTTTTTTATCTTTACCCATTTTCGCAAACACGCTGATGCACCTGCGGCTAGATAAACTCACGTGGTCGTCGTACAGTACCGAAGTAGGCGGTGGAAAAAAAATCCCACCGGCAGATCGTTAAGAACAGCATAACAAAAACGATGACTAACGATGATCGTAGTAGCCTCTGTATTAATGCTATGCTGGTTGTGGATGTAAATGAAGCGTTTAAATGACCGTTTTTCAAGGTTGTCCACTATTTATCAGCTGGACTATCGGCACAGGAAATGAAATACTCATACGAGCGGGAAGACTTAATGTATTGTTGTTCCTTATATTTACCGACGGTTTTCCAACAATCTGCAACAAGATATCGTACCCCAGACACAACGATAGTGTGGACTCGGCGCTTGGTTAATTGTAGGATTGCAGTTTATTGCTGCCCCGCTATCTGGTCGACGCCAGCTCTCATTGTCGTGTGATGCGTTTCTAGGCTGTGTGACGAGATTAAAATGAAATCCATTTTTCATATGTTTCAGTTCACGCCCGGAAGGTGCCGGAAAACATCGCCTCACCGCGGGTTGAACTCCTAAGTTTTCAAGTGTTTGTGCGTGATTTTGCGTGTTAAATATAGTGGCAAACTGTGGTTCTGTGTGGCACGAGTGCTTGTATCGGTGTCTATGTGCCAATATCGGCTTGTTTGCAAGCAATCGTTTCGAAACCACCGGGCTATGAGCACTATTGAATCGTTTGATGTATCAGAAAGCACCGAAACCTACGGTAAAAGATCTTGAAAGTGAGCGAGAAAGCATAGGAGTACGAGTGCGTGCAGTTCGAACCAACGATGGAGGCGATCACACGGAAGCTGCCACCGAATCCGCGACAAAATGCCGGCATAGTTTCGACCCTCACCTTCTGGTGGACGATCGATCTGTTCCGGAAAGGGTACAGTAAGGTGCTGGAGCTCCAGGATCTCTTCCGGCCGCTCGACGTCGATCGTTCCGAAGTGCTTGGCGATCGGTTGGAGAAGTAAGTGCAAAGCAATCGTATGGCATAAACAATCAGTCATCCATTCAATCCGCTTCATTTAGCGTTAATCGTAATTATTTGTAATAAATGTTTAAAAATTGCGCTTGCTGCTTGCTATATCAGAACAATGTTATGGTTCTGTTTGGTTATGTTTGGAGACAAACTTGGACAGAATAGTGCGTTTCAAGGATGCACATTGGGAAGCTTATAGCCATTAACTTACTGAACTTGTCCATGTAAAATCCATATAAAATGATGTTGCTGTAGCTGGCATTCGAAACGATAATGGCTGCTGTTGTACTATTTTACCAGAACCCAATTAATACGTACGCCCACTAAACAGCCAAACATTAGTGTAAACTTGTCCTACCTCCGCCACGTCGCTCGAAATGATCGGTTTCTGCGAGAGAATGGTACAAGCAGTGGGTACGTATTTGCTGCGCTCGATCGCGTAATACCCCAGATCGTGCCGCCTGGAGTTGGGAAGGTGTTGGAGCATGCGGAGGCATGGTGTGTGTAACGCGTTAACGTTAACCATGAATCAGCAGTTTCATTACGATTGCGGGCACGCGAAGATCGCCCAGCAGATGATGAGCGTGCTGAGAATGAGTGTCATGAGGCTGGGGGAGAGGGGAGAGGGGAAAGGGTCACATACACACACACACTCACTCACTCACACCAATGCCATAGCAAAAATGCTTTGTTGCTGAAGAAGTATTAGTCGTTGGCGTTTGATTGGTCGGCTTGGGGTGTTTCTAATTTAAGTGACGTGTATTTCCGTCGCAGCTGGGTTTAATACTGATTTTAGTAATGTTGTAGCATTTCGAAGACGATTTTCAATAATTTAAGTTGGCCTTAAACATGTTTTTGCACTGCTTTACAAACAGGTACATGCAAACGACTGGAATAGTTTGTTTATTTGTTAGGAAGAAATTTCCCTTCTGGTGCTGGTGAACATCAAAATTACACCCCAGCGCAATATGCAAGAAGCCACGGTGGGATACCGTCGATCTTTGATTGCTGACGCGCGACCATAATAACATAAACTAGAACAACCCCAAACAATCCCTCCCACCAGTAGCTCTTTCTCAGGTTCATGCCTTCAACGTTTGCGATCGGGCCCGATGATGATACAAATTGAACTTTATTGAAACTAATTGACCGGCGTCACGCGTATCACTTTGTCGAGGCCAGAAATTGTGGAACCCACCAGGCGGCGGCATTTTCGCAAGTGATATGCGGCGCGTTCCGTTCCTTCCTGGCACGCGTTCCGTTCCATCTATTAGTGCAGCCATTGTGAAGAAAAAAAAAGTATTTTCGTAATGGCTGGCGTTCGGTATTTCCTGTTCCAGTTTCCATTTTAACAGGTCGATTGAGGTATTTTAATAGTATTTTTTTGAGTTGGTCAATATGTTCATAATACGTTCATATGTTCATAATACGTGTACAAACTGATTTGTGTAATTCACATGCGTTGCTTCGAACAGCGTTGGCCGTTACTATAGGGACCTTAAAAAGGAGCGTTTGGTGCTATTGGTTGTGGAATGTTTTACATAGGAAACTATACATTCTTCTGCATTCGCTGTGCTTTCTTGCTTCCTTGCAAACAAGCAGATTTTTAACTCTATGTTGTTCTATAATACCATGCTTATAAAAACGTAATTATATTCGATAGCAATCGAACTCCTCCGATAGCTCCGTGTCGTTGATATTGTCAGAAGCATTCAGGATATTTTCTCTCTTTTTCGAACCTTCAAAACGCTTCAGTGCAGCTAAATAAAAGGAAATAATTGTTGATAAAAAAAATTGGTTAACCTGAATCATATTAAATATTCTTAAAAAAAGGTTTTTTGCATAAAATAACACACCAAAACAACATTCTTCAAAATTTTATAATCGTTAGTTTTATATTATTGTGAGAGGAGAGTTGAGTTCAAAATCAAAATTTCCACAATATCAAATGTGACGCCAATAAATTGAACTATAATTTACAATAGCTCATACTAGTCGTTATGTAGTTGTTTTTAATTGATTTTCTTTTGCATACATGCATTATGGCGCAATCATGAGTTCAATGTCGGTCACATCAGGGCATACGAAACGGGTGCCAATTTCTCCTACTGCATGCTCCCTCCCTTTCGTTTCTCATCGCGATGTGTTGGTGTGGTGTAAAGTATTTTTTTTTTTTCATCTTCTAGACGTCATTTTTAGCTTCTTCGTTTACTCATTCACCTATTTAAGCATCCACCGCTACCGATGCCTCCGACAGGGCGCCTTTTCTCTCTCTCTCTCTCTCTCTCTCTCTCTCTCTCCCTCTCTCTGCTTCCAGCGTTGGTTGTACTGGACATTATTTGGTTGCTTCAATATTGACTATTTGCGTGCGCGATAAAACCTAGTGGGCTGCGGTTTCCGTGGTTTCCTCATACACTCACACACGCGATCCCTTCGTTCAGTCAGCCCGTAAGTCAGTCTTCTTGCGGCCTAGTGCAAGCCGGAGGATTCTTAAATTTGCTGCATCACGCTGGTGCCGTTCTGAGCTAATGTTTACGCTGTCTGAAATACTGACGGAGATCGGTGGTCTTGTACTGTTTTTTTTATACTTTTTATTTATTTTTTACGCACACAAACCCCTCCAGTACTCGGCTGCGGTATGGAGTTTCGTTTGGGGATGTAATAATTTTGATGTCACCCGCGGCTCGTTGTCGTTATCGTTGGCGCCCGGGTTAACGAGCAATGATAATGCACGTCACCGTTATTACACAATCGTATCACAATTATTTCACAATCTAATGCTGCCGAGTTACTCATCGAAAACGTGTTTTACATTTAGATGCAGCTACATATTTTACGGCGAGCGTTTCCCTTTTGCCCTTTTAGTATAACGAAGAGTTACTCTCATTCCGTTAGGTTTGCCCTGCCACGGGACAAACCTTCAATAGTCTCATTATTTACGGTTGGTTGGAGATTTAGCGGAGACTTCTAATTACATTCCGCTCCGTCGTCATTATTCCTAAACCTTTTTTTGCGGTTACGTTTGGTCATGGTTCATGTGCTGCTTTACGAATGACAGAGAGCAAAAGGCAGGTTGTATCTAAATGCGGTGTTTACTAGAAGCAATGACATGGAATCCTATAATTTTTCAACGTTTATGAGGGTTTTGTGGTGAGGGAACAAATTAGTAGGGGCTACATTTCTTCTAACCATTTCTTGCTCTGTTGTACATTGTTCATATATTGATTATTCTGTTAGATTTAACTTTGGTTTAAATCTGATTTTAATCCATGTTTGGGCTATAACCAACGGCTATAACGGGCTATATAACGAGACAAATGTTTAACATTTTAACAATAATTTCACTTATCGAATTGTATCTATTTTCAGTCACAACGATCACGTGTTAATAAAAAAAGGAGCGGATAAAAACGATGTTATACTTATTTGAAGTAGATAAAAGCATATTTTCTATGCAATTTATCGTATACCATTAAAAAATCTTTACAGACTTTTCACTGATTGATTGTTTTTTTGTTTTCGCAAAGTATATTATTTAATTATGACAAAAAAAGATTAAAAAAAAATTGATAATATTTCGAATACATTTAATAAAGTGCAATGCTAATATCAAAACGCATTTTTTGGTATTCAAACCTGTATTCATGTTTGTTCAAATGTTGTGTTCCGTGACTTGACGTAAGACGTTTGACATTAGATGAAATATGAGACTTTTAATTGGTCGGTTTGGTTAGAAGTTAGCATGCTACCTTCTGGATCATACAGAATAAAATGAACTAATTTTTTTTTTAATTGTAAATTTCTTTTTTTAAAGCTTATATTGTTTTACAAAAACATGTTTATGTGTCTATTTAGCATGTTCAGCCATGCGCCATGGGAACACACAGCTTGTCTAGCAAATCTATTTCCACAAAATATATCATCCAGAATCGAAGAGTAAAGCACTATAAAAAGTTGTAGAGATAAACGATGTGGAACTATCGCTCCGCCAACCAGTGTTCCAACTGGTTCCATTGGTAGTAAAAAAATAGAACGATTACTAATACGTTTCATTCGTTTTGCTCTTGTCCCTCGTTTCGGTAGGAAATGGTTCGAGCAACAAGCCGGTCCCGGTCGGCCGTCGCTGGTGAAAGCAATCTTCAAAACGTTCTGGCGCGAGTACGGCGTGCTCGGACTGATCACCATTATCAACGACATCTTCATCCGGTTGGCACAACCGATCTTTCTCGGCTGGCTGCTGCTCTACTTCCGGTACGATTTTCGCCCCCCCCAAACCGATGCCCCGTGCCGGAGTTGATTGCCCGTTAGCTCATTCATTCATTCCGTCTTTGCTTTTCTTTTGTTAACCTTCCAGCAAGGATTCGGAAGTGACGCGCGAAAGTGCGTTCCTGTATGCCGGTGCGATCGTCCTGCTGAACGCGCTGAGTGTGATCACGATCAACCAGTACGTGCTCGGAAGCTTTCAGAACGGTATGAAGGTGCGGATCGCGGTTTGCAGCGTCATCTACAGGAAGGCGTTGCGTCTGTCGCGTACCGCACTCGGTGACACCGCCCCCGGTAAGGTGGTTAACCTGCTGTCGAACGACGTCAACCGGTTCGACATCGTGTCCGTGTTTCTGCACTCGATGTGGTCGGCACCGCTGCTGGCGATCGTGATCGGTGTGCTGCTGTACGTGGAGATCGGCGTGGCCGGATTGATCGGAATGGTGGTGATTTTCATCGTAACACCCATTCAATCGTACACGGGCAAGCTGACGTCCCGGTTCCGGCTGCAGACGGCACTCCGGACGGACGAACGTATCCGGCTGATGGACGAAATCATCTCCGGCATACAGGTGATCAAGATGTACGCCTGGGAGCGACCGTTCGCGAAGCTCATCCGGCACGCCCGCCAGATGGAGCTGAAGATCGTGCGGAAGAGTGCGTACGTGCGCGGCCTCTACATGACGTTCCTGCTGTTCACCACCCGCACCGCCCTGTTCTGCACCATGATGGCGATGGCCCTGCTGGGCGACGAGCTGACGGCGGCACGCATCTTCGTGGTCGCCACGTACTTCGGCATCCTGGCCAACACGATGTCGGCCATGTTCGTGCGCGGCATCGCCGAGATTGCTGAGGCGATGGTGGCGATGCGACGGTTGCAGCGTTTCCTCGAGTACGAGGAACGGGAGGTGGACGGGCTGCCGGATGGGAAGGCGCGTCTGCTGGCGGAGTTCGGACTGAACGGAGCAGACGCGCCGGAGAAGCAGCGGTTGATCGAACCGGACACGCAACTGCCGCCGACGATCGCGGTGTCGATGAAAGGGGTAACGGCGCGCTGGGGCGCTGTCCGGAGGCAGGATGATATACCGAAAAAGGGTGCCAAAAAATCTCAAAACGGTGGCGTAGTGCAGCGAGCGGATGACGTGGAAGACGGTCCACCCGGGGCGGCTACCCTCGCCAATGTAAGCATCGATTTCCGCAAAGGTCTACTGATCGGTGTGATCGGACCGGTCGGTGCGGGCAAGTCGTCTCTGCTGCAGGCGATCCTGCGCGAGCTGCCGATCGAGTCGGGGAACGTTGTGGCGCAGGGCCGGTTTGCGTACGTCAGCCAGGAACCGTGGGTATTTTCCGGTACCGTGCGGCAAAACATCCTGTTCGGGCAGCCTATGGAAAAGGACCGGTACGAGTCGGTCGTGCGTGCCTGCGCACTCGTGACCGATTTCGAGCAGCTTCCCGATGGTGACCGGACGATGATTGGCGAACGGGGAGCGGCTCTCTCCGGGGGCCAGAAGGCACGCATCAGTTTGGCCCGGGCAGTGTACCGCCGGGCGGACGTGTTTCTGCTCGATGATCCGCTCAGTGCGGTCGATGCGCACGTCGGTCGCCATCTGTTCGATCTGTGCATCGGTCCGCAGGGTCGACTCGGGGCGCTCCGTACGACGCGCATCCTTGTCACGCACCAGGTACACTTCCTGAAGGAGGCCGACTGGGTGGTGGTACTGAACGACGGTCAGGTGCAGGCCCAGGGTACACCGCACGATCTCGCCCAGGGTGGCATCGACTTTGTGGAGCTCGTCGAACGGAAAGCCGAGGAGGGCAGCGAAGCTGGAGGCGATGGCGACGGGTCCGTCAGCGGTGGCGGTGTGGATAAGCGCAGTCGGCGGGGTTCGCGTGTTTCTACGCGCTCCGGTGTTTCCTCCTCCCGTGGGGAACTCACCGAGGACGAAGCGAACCGGGACGAGCGCGAACAGGCAGCGGATGCACCCGTCCAGAGCAACATGGAGAGTACGTCGCGCGGGAAGGTGCAAGGATCGCTGCTGCTCAGCTACATCGGCAGTGGGGCTAACGCGTTCGTTATGTTCGGACTGCTGGCGCTCTTCCTCGCGACACAACTTGCGGCGAGCGGTGCCGACTATTGGGTTGCGTTTTGGTAGGTCAACGCGGTTAGGAGGCGAGCAAGCGGTGGGCAGGAGTGTAGGTTTAAATGTTAATATTTTCGTATTTTCAGGACCTCACAGGAAGAACAGCGACTATTTCGGACGGCACATGCCGGCAATGGTACGGCAGCTACACCGGATGAACCTCTGCGGCCCCTTCTAAGCACCGAAACGTGCATGGCCATTCACGGGGCGCTGGTGGGAAGCATTTTTCTTATTGCCATTACCCGGTAAGTAGTATGGGGTCAATCAGCTGCCAAAGAGTGACGGGTTTTAGTAGTAAAAACGGACGGTTTATTCCCAGCGAGGTGTAACGAACGAATTATGGTGGTATAAAATCTAGTAAGCCGATAAAATGGCAGCATGACTACGGTCGCTACGCCAGACAGTGAGTGAGCGAGCGATGGAAAGTGAGTGAGTGAGTGAGTGCGAGCGAGAAGCTTTTGTTGCATAAACAAAAACATGTAAAATATGAATTACATCATGTAAAATTTCGTAGCAGAACATTTAGTTTTTCAGCTCTTTATTAGCCATTGAAACATTCCCATAATTAACCGAACATGCAGACATTTTAGCTGAGCTTTTGGTCTAACTCCCTCTCTGTCTCTCTCCACCGGTTCCGCATCTTTCAGATCGATCAGCTTCTACCAGACATCGGTGCGTGCCTCGCAGAACCTGCACGATGCCATGTTCCAGGGTTGCGTATCGACGACGATGCGCTTCTACGACACGAACCCATCCGGTCGCATCCTCAACCGATTCTCGAAGGACATGGGCTCGGTCGATGAGCTGCTGCCGAAGGCGATGCTGGACGCCTCCCAGATCATTCTCAGCCTGTGCGGTACGCTCGTGGTGACGGTGATCGTTAACCCGCTGTTCCTCATCCCGCTGGCCGTGCTCGGTATCGTGTTCGGTTTCGTGCGCCGCATCTACCTCAAAACGTCCAAAAACATCAAACGGCTCGAAGGCATCACGCGGTCGCCCGTTTTTTCACACCTTTCCGCCTCGCTGGCCGGGTTGCCCACGATCCGTGCCTTCGGTGCGCAGAACGAGCTGATCCGGGAGTTTGACGCGCACCAGGACATACATACGGCCTCGTTCTACATGTTCATCACCGCCAGCACGGCGTTCGGGTTCGCGCTCGATCTGCTCTGTCTGATATTCGTGTTCATCGTCGTGTTTAGCTTCTTGTTGCTCGAGCAGGATTCGCTCGGCGATCGGGTGGGATTGGCCATCACGCAAGCGATGGCCCTAACGGGCATGATGCAGTGGGGCATACGGCAGAGCGCCGAAGTGGCCAACTTCATGATGTCCGTCGAGCGATTGCTCGAGTATCGAGACTTATCCCCCGAGCGGCAACCGGAGCGACCCCGTGCACTGGGTGCCGGCTGGCCGGACGAGGGTCGCATTGTGTTCCGGAACGTGACGTACCGGTACTTCGAGGGTGCGCCGGCCGTGCTGCGGGATCTATCGTTCGAGATACGGGCGCGCGAAAAGGTCGGCATCGTGGGCCGTACCGGTGCGGGCAAGTCGTCGTTGATCGGTGCGCTGTTCCGTTTGGCGCTGGTCGAAGGTGAGATACTGCTGGATGGTATCGATACGGCGGACATTACGCTGGAGAGCTTGCGGTCGAAGGTGTCGATCATACCGCAGGATCCGGTACTGTTTTCGGGCACGTTGCGCCGCAACCTCGATCCATTCGAGGACTATCCGGACGCGGAGCTGTGGAGCGCACTGGAGCAGGTCGAACTGAAGGAGCTAGGCAATACGGCGGCCGGCTTGCAGATGGCAGTAGCAGCCGGTGGTTCCAACTTTAGCGTAGGACAGCGACAGTTGATTTGCCTGGCGCGTGCCATCCTACGGAACAATCGCATCCTGGTGCTGGATGAAGCGACCGCCAACGTGGATCCGACGTAAGCGCGAACACTCACGCTTCTTCTAGCTTCCTCCACTCACGGGATCGTGGCTTTCTTTCGTTTCAGGACCGATCGCTTGATTCAGGACACGATACGGCTGAAGTTTGCCGACTGCACCGTGCTGACGATCGCGCACCGGCTCAACACGATCATGGACTCGGACCGGGTGCTGGTGATGGATGCCGGACAGGCCGTCGAGCTCGGTACGCCGTACGAACTGCTGCAGCTTCCGATCAGCATCTTCCGCGATATGGTGCAAGCGACGGGGCCCTTGGAATCGGAACGCTTGCAGCAAATCGCCCACCTCAAGCACAAACAATCGAAGGCGGAGTAACGCTGGCGTCTTCTTTGGGAGCAGATACACAGTGGAAGCAACTAAGTGTCCTTACGCAGAACAACCGCATGGTCCAGGTGTTTTTATTTCAGCAGTAGAACATAAAACACAGGGACCCGGTTCGAAGCGTGTTGAATCTCGTCTCGTGCGGACGAGAGTAGAGGGGGGGGTCTTTTGGCTCCGGCTTTTAATCCAGTGTCCTTCCAGTAGCAATTCAGTAGTCGGTTTTAGTGTGTACGAGAACCGTGTCGTACCGTGAGACACCAGGAGGAGGGAGGGTAAGAAGTGTGATGCGTAGTACGGGTGCGACGGCTCATTGGGATAGGTTGTGTCCTAGCCGATGAGCCAATGAAACTCCCAAAGAGGGAACGCGCTAATCGCAATAGTTAGATAGCCAAAACGGAACAACAATCGAACAAAGTACGTACCTTTTAACGTTATGTTTTATTATACAGATGATGTTTTATTTTAACGCGTTTAACACACAAACAAATAAAGCGTGACAGGGAACGATACGAATTCCAGAAAAGTAATGCGAAGTTTTCTTTTTCTCTGACACTACGATAAGAGAGTTTTTTTTTATTATTTTCTCCCGATCTTTCTGCGACACCAGCCGGGTCGGGAGACGAAGAAAAAAACACATTATTTTCGCCGCAAACCAGTCGCCGATAGTCGCGCGCTTGTAGTACAACGTTGCCGCACTCGTACCAGGAACGCATGCGAACAAGGCTGCCGCCACACGAACCCGAACCCATCCATCGTAGTGTGCTGTGGGTTACGCCGAACCAAACCGACAGCGTGTGTGAGTGTGTGTAAGTGTGGGTTTGTTCCCTCCCCTCATTGTCGAAGAAGAACATGACGTCGTGCGGCAGAGCGTGAGAGCGTTGGGCACAATTTTACACTCCCCTGCCTGCGTTGCCTGCGCTCCTGGTAATATGACGCGAAAGGACTACAAACCTGGCGCGCGATAAACGCTGTCGTGCCCGTGGAGCGTGCGAACGGGTGCGCCAAATTCGCGCGACGCGCTACGTGTGCAATGCGGGTGACAGAGAGTGCACTAGCAGCGAATACGAATCGTCAACCGGTCTCCGTCACATACTCTGCGCATGCGCACGATGAGGCCGTGCACTGTTGGTGTTGTGTTCAGATGAGCGTTTAATATTTTAATCACATATGTTTTTAAAACAAATCTTTCAATGATGGCACAAAGGAGTGTAATTACTGAAAGAGATTTAGGTATTTTTGTAGTGATTTCATGATATTTTTTTATTTAACTAAGAGTTGACTGGCTAGGAAAGTAAATAATATTAAAATATGTTTTACTGTCCCAACTCATATTACGCATCGCAATTTTAGAATCGATCTTTTTCTCCAATCGATCACCCTGTTTCGCGAACCTTTCGTAAGCCATCGCCTAATCAGCAAGCTCTCTTTCTCGCACCCGTATCGGCAACAGATGGTGGTGGCCAACCGTGTGCGATGTTGCCACACGGGGAATCACCGACTGCCCTGCTACGAAAGCTGCTACCCTGGTGAGAAAACGCGACCGTTGTACAAAGTGTTGAAAACGTGTGCACGCGCGAATCTGAGCGCGAACCGAGACGCCGCCGGTCGTCGTTTCTTCGACGAAATGCGCCTCAAGGCGGCCGGCGATGACCATGCTCGCTGATGGCTTCCACGAACGACTGACTCACCAGCTCGCGGAGACCCGTCGTGAGTCGGTATCGCCGCCATAACGCCGTGGACCAACGCGCAAAAGAAGTCATGTTTGGAACGATTGTAACGAAACCGCACCGGGAGCGCATGCATCGCTGGCAGTGCCCTCGTTCGAGTCTCCACCCGGCGTTTGCGAGCAACCGACGGCTGCGTACACCAAACTCTCCAAGCGAGAGGGCTATATTCCACCCTTCACTCTCGCACACGCTCACGGCGCCTGCTACGATGCTGCGATCCGGTGATGAGTGAATCAAAGTTGGCCGAAATGCGCACGGTTGCGGTGGCGGCCATCGTGAAAACTGCTTCTTCTTTTGTTGTCCTGCGATGTGGCCCATCGTTTTTT
>JXXA01017153.1:0-10637 GCA_000956255.1 Anopheles punctulatus
AACAGGGATCGCATGATCCGTTTGACAGCGTAGAATATTTTACGAGCTGATTGCTAGTGGACAAAACCATCAACTTCTCATTGCTTCACGCACCTACCGATCTGTTTCAAATGGACATCAAGTCTGAACCTTTCTAACTACCACTCGTTGCAATCATTACTCACGAAACTCCTTACAAATAAAACTGACGGTGAGCTGATGATATGTTCAAATCATATCTTAAACACCTGAGAACGCCAACTCTCGCTTGTTGAAGATGGAAGCTGGTACTCGGATAGTTTGCTTGATTATTTTAACAATGTTCCTGAAGCCAACATGCTTTGTCGAGCTTGGTGTTGTCAGCAGGTGTCTTTTTAGTTCGTTTCAAATTATTTCTTGAAATATGAAATAAGTTTTACAAGATATCAATTTAATCACATGATTGCTAGCAGTTGGTTCTTGGCTCAAACACACTTTGGCAGGAATTACTCCTTCGGGAGAAATGCTCACGGAAGCTTACTTCCGGTCTGGACGAGGGTATATGTTGAATCTACGATCATGTTCCAAGTTTAGCCATTGATGCTCAAAGAAGCTAGTCTTGCATCTGGCTAGCTTCTGGTCTGGGTGAAGATTCCCAGCTTAGACATTGATGTAATAAATAATAATAAATAAATAAAAAATAATAATAAATAATAAATAATAATATATTTAAAAAATCACCTGATACGAGGCACAGCAGTATAAAAATACAAAATACCTCGATCAATCTTTGGGGCAAATGATAATGTTTGCTGAGAATGAAACATTGGGATGTAACATCCTGTATCTGTGATGGAGCGAATGAAAGATTGGGCACTCGCTGCAGCAGTAGCAAGCACACGCTCCAAGTGTACTTCCTTTCCTAACGAAAACCGTTGTTCTCCTCCAAGTAGTATTTCGCCGCCGCGATAGTAGAACATGACTCACCGCATCACCCGACCCCGTGAGCTGAAAGTGTCCCAATGCTAAACGCGTATACTAACCGACTAAGTGAGTGAAAGTCAGCAAAGCGAAACAGACTCGAGTAGTGCCAAGAAACTCTCACACACACACACACACCCAACATGCAGTCGCGCGTAAAGCTAACGCTTGCCGTCGTCCTTTGGGCGACCGTGCAGCTGCTCAGCTGCCCGGGCGCGTACGCTGCGACCGATTCCGGGTTGCCCGACTTCGAGCTGGACGACGGTAAGGGCGCGGACGGGGACGACGACTACTACTACGTGAACGACGGTAGCGATCAGCAGATGCAACCATCGCACAAGATCATCAGCTACGCGAAACCACCGGCCGCACCGGTCGCACCCGACGCCGCCGCCCCGTCCGAGCCGTTCCTGATGGAGGACGACGATACCAGCTTCGAGGTGATGGACGACGTGGACTTTGTCGAGCACGGCCCGTCCATGGACTTCCAGCGCAAGGCGGAGCGCATGCGGCGCATCATGCTGACCGCGTTCGCCAACCGGGAGTTTCAGCGCAAGTTCGGCGAGGTGCTGCCACTGCTGAAGGTCATGTCCCGAACGCAAAAGGCGACGCTGGCGGCGCTGATAACGGCGCAGGTGAACTCGCGCGACGGACACACGCTGTCGCTGGAGCAGGTGAGTTTGAGCGGGTAGACAAGTAGGCGAGTATTTTAAGTACTTCCCCAGAGCGAACTCACATGAGCTCACTTTGGCCAGGAGCAATCGGCATTGCTGTCAGATTATGATGTCGAGCGTAACGATAACGGTTGGAGATATCAATTTATCGGGTGGGGGAGATGGATTACCAAGGCTAACGCAGCTATATCGTGCACGATAAAAAAGGGGGAAAATGAGGGGGGGTTGGGTTTGAAAAGCGCGCTTATCGCTTAGCCACAAATGCTGCATTCCAACGTTTCGGCTCTTGGCACGATGAAACGTTTCAGTAGTCAAACGAACGCCAGCTGAACAGCGACAAAATGGCAAAGTGCGCGCTAACCTTAACCCTCGTGCTGGTGGCCTTCGCTGGCACCCTAGCCCAAACGCCGTCCGTGCTGCGGGACACCATCTGGGGCGAGTTCCCGTCGGTCGTGCTGGTGAAAACACCGCGCGAAGAGCAGTACTGTCTCGGTGCGGTGATCAACGCCAACCACGTCCTAACGTCCGCGTACTGTGTGCTAACGGCCGGCCGTACCCGCGTCTTCCCGGCCCGGTTGGTGCGTGTGTTCGGCGGGGACATTCATGTCGCCCCAGTTTCCCCCTACCGGCAGACGCGCACGGCGTCGCACATCTTCGTGCACGAGGACTACCGGCCGCACACGTTCGAGCACAACATCGCCATCATCCGCGTGAGTGAGTGCATCCCCTAGCGTCCCGGACGGGTTTCCTAACCTCAACCTTTCCGTTCCGTTCCGCTGTAGCTCGCCGAACCACTCCATCTGCCCAGCAATAGGATCGAACCGGCCCACATCCGGATGCGCATCGTGCCGGATGGTCATGCGTGCGATTTGGTGACTTGGTACAGGCCGTGGGCGAATGACGAGCAGCAGCCGTCTCAGGCGATGCCACGCCAGCAAACGTTCGGTGTGTACATTCGCAACAGGGACATCTGTGCCAGCGAGCAGCGCACCGAGCAGACGATACCGGAGAGTTCGATCTGCGCGTACACCACGCTACAGTCGGTCACCCTCATGCAGGGCGATCCGGTGTTCTGCGACGGCGAGCTAACCGCGATCCAATCGGCCATGCTGCGGAACGATCCGCTGCAAGTGCAGCCGCAGCAAAATCTTATCACCACCCAGGTTCGGTTCTACACCCACTGGATCAACAGCCAGCTGAATCGAACGCAACCGATGCCGGAAGGGTGGAATCCGGTGGAGTTTTGAGGTGGCGAAGGGGCCCCGACATGTGGTCAGCGATAAGTAGGAACGTGTTGACCCAAGCATCCCCAGCCTCTAGTGTGTACAGAACACGGGCATAATATATAAAAAATATTACCACAAAAAAATACCTAAAATATTACCACACCCAATTTGCTTCAGCTCAGCTACCCGAGTCATGCTCATTGGTACGTATCCGAAAGACTGAAAGCATTTGGCAGCCACAAGCCATCAAGCTTTTTATCAAGCACAAAGATCAAAGCACATGAGTGCAAACCAATATCCCGATGGTGTTATCAGTATAAATGTTCAGGATTTGAGCAGTTATCGCCCAAAGCTAGATTAAAGCAGACTTAAACGCTGCTGCGTACATGCGTAGTGATAAGGCTTCCACGAATTTAAACTGCAAGTAATCTACTTTACATATAACACGTAAGCATCTTCAATTTCAACAGCAAGAATGCTTTGCCTCTAATGCCACCAATGAACGATGAAGATGAACGTTACTCCAGAAAACTTTGACTTACAATCGCATCGAAAGAGGAACGATTGGGGCAGATTCGGGTACGGCACGTCAGTTGGGAGGACGGCGATCACGGCTTCAAGGCTACATCGTTGGTCGACTTCATTAGAGTGGAGTCCGTCATAAAAACTGGCACTAGATCACTATCAGAAGTTGGAAAATCCTCTCAAGCACTTTAGCGACCATTATTATGGCGTTCGAGAATCTCAAAAGCTTGACAACCCTCACCAAGTTGTCCACAGTGCTTTGATTATATTGAAGCCAATATAATCGACTATAGTTCTCCTTCCTAAAGCCATACTCTCGTTGCTAATCGAGGCGTGTTTAAAGAAAGCCTGGAAGCAGTTAGTAGTTCAACAGATCACTCGGGATGATCTCTATGAAGATATTCTTCTCGAATATATGTAAAAAAAAAGATTTCGACCATAATGTCAACATGACCGGCGACAGAGGATCTTTTACTCTCTCGTTTACAATCGTTTACAATCTGGGAATGATGGCTGGAGGAAGCCTGGAAGAAGTTATCGGTCCAACAGATCCCTATGATGACCCTATCGAACTCTTTGAAGATCTTTTCCTTTAAGATAATAAAAAGATTTCCATCTTAGGTTAGCATGACCGGTGATAGAGGATCTTTGTGTTTGGGTACGCTCCGTTCCGTGTTTGCCTACTCTAATTAGGCATTAGTACAGCCATGGATTAAAGATGTTTTCTGATGACTCATCGGTTATAGGAGGCACAAGTGGCTGAACACTGTCCTTGGATGACCGAGCTTTCGAAGATTTGCCATCGGGTGCGCACAATTCTGGACACAAGAAACACACCTTCTTCCGTGTGGACACTATCCGGTCCTAGTTTTATTTTCGCAAACTTGTTCATTGCACAAGTCACACTCCATTTTACAGCGGCTGCGGCGGAGTCCAGCCCGGGGGCGGATTGTCCGTGCGCGTGAACTGCGTCTCGATCCACTGGACGTACTGTCGCACGTCCATGTACACGCCCGGCCGGTTAGCGACACCGCAGCCAGTGCCGAACGCCAGCACACCGGTCAACCGGCCGTTGCAGTACAATCCACCGCCGAGGTTACCACGGCACACCGACGTCTGGCTGGCGGCCAGCACGCCCGCACAGATCATCGTCTGCTGGACGCGGTTGTTGTGCACGTTGGCCGCATTGCAGGCCGCCGTGCCGAGGATCGGCTGCGTGATGACGAACTGGTTCGGACGCACAACGGCCGTCGCCTGGTCCTGCGTTGCGCCCCAGCCCGCGAACTGGCACTGGGTGTTGTCGGCCAGGATGCGCTGGTTGAACAGCGCCGGTTCGATCGTGTTGTGGAACTCCGGGAACGGTACGTCCACGCGCAGCACCGCCAGATTGTTGCCGTCCGTCAGCCGGTTGTAGTTCGGGTGGACGTAGCTGCGGATGACGTTGCGCACCTCGCGCCGTATCGACACCGGCACGATGTTGATGTCGCCGGCAATCACGCGCAACCAGAACGGGTTGATCATCACGAAGGTGGTCGGGTTCATGACGCAGGTGGCCGCGGTCAGCACGTGCTGCCGGTTCACGATCGTGCCCATGCAGTTCTGCGGGATGTACGGCGTCTCGATGATGACCGCCGATGGGTACTGCCCAAGCAAGGCCATCGTACCGCCGGTTACTCGCGGCGACCAATCGCTACTCTCCTCGGCCATCGAGGCGCCCTCGGCCCGGCTGAGAAGGGCCACGAGGGCCAACGCTACGACAAACTTCTTCATCGCTACACTTGTTTTCGGTCCGAAGCGTGCGAGTGCTGGACGTGAACTGACTTCCAATCGGCAACACTCTCGCTTAAGCAAGTGCCCTGTCACGCAGCGGGGATGGTATCTTATCGGCTGAAGTCACCGGAATGAATGATAAACCTCCACAAGATCTCCGCTCCTTCCTCCGCAGACGTTTGGATCTTCTGATAGTAAACGCGTTGCTACTATAGCCTCCGACAGCTGCCTACGTATTCAGTGTATTGCAAGTGTTCGTTCGCTGCACACATCGCACCATGAAGCACGCCGTGTTTAGTGTCCTGGCTTTCGGTAGGTTCTTGCTAGCGTCCTTTTATTGGTCTCCCATCTAACGCTGGCTTCTCCTTCGAAGCCCTCCTTTGTGCTACCGCCACCGGTCAGCGATACGCGGCCGCCGAAGAGGAGGAAGGTTACGAACCGTTCCTGCCCTTCATCGCCGGCGGTACGAACGCCGTCAACGGGCAGTTCCCGTCGATCGTGGCCGTCGGTGTACCGGCACCGCCGAACAACGCGTTCTGCGGCGGTGTGATCCTGAACGAAAACCACGTCCTCACGTCGGCCCGCTGCGTGCTGACGCCCCAGCACACGCTGCTCTTCCCGAACCAGCTCAACATCATCTCCGGCATGCTGCAGCTGAACTTCGCGGCCCCGCGCATCGGCGTCTCGGCCGTGTACGTGCACCCCCAGTACAACCCGTTCACGTTCGAGCACAATCTGGCCGTGCTGCGGACGAGCTCGAACTTCTTCTTCCCGGTACAGCCGGTACCGAATCTGGACTCTGCGCTCCTCTACGAGGAGGTGCCGTTCGATGGGCAGCCGTGCCAGGCGGCCGGTTGGAACAACGCGACGGCATCGCCGGTCCAGCAGTTCATTAACGCCCCGATCCTGAACCGCGACACGTGCAACGGGCTGGCGGTCCATTTGGGCAACATCCGGGAGCCGATGATCTGCGCGGGTGGCACGAACGCTGGGCCGGGTGTGTGCGCCAGCAACCTTGGCACGGGCTTGTTCTGCGAGGGACGGCTGGCGGGCATCCTGTCGACGGGGTTGGGCTGCGGGCAGGCAAACAATCCGGGCGTCTACATGCAGATCCGCTTCTATCTGCCGTGGATTCGGGAGCAGTTCGCGCGGCAAGACATACCGATCGGTGGGACGTCCCCCATTCCGGTGATGTAAGCTGATGGAAGCAATAAAGGGGCACATGCATTGGATGGAAATGAAGAAGGTGTTTGACAATATTTGGCATGCATAGCTGGTACAAGAAAGATATCTGTGCCTGCTTGTTAAGGTGCGAAAGGAAGTCATAGCGTTTTGACGAAGTCCCTTACTTCAGCAAGCTAAGTTTGTGTTACCTTGACTACGTTTCTGGAATGAAATTTCAAACTGAGATCCAAATACAATGCCTTCTTCCGGTGGTGTAAAGCAACATGCATCGATTAGAAAAGCTAAAAACCGAGCGACAGCTGCTGAAATATGTAGCCAGAGGTGTCTCAAAAAGACGTTTAAATCTTGCCGACTCCTAGACCTTACTTCCGGGGACGACGTTTGTCCAATTTAAAAGGTCATCGAAGGAGTCATCTAAGCTCGCTCTCCCTTTCTCTCCAATAAACGAATACGATTTCCTCACATTAAACCTACGATCAAGGTATGTTGAACAGAAATGCGTTTATTTCGGGTCCACCATCCGCTCACAGCACGGCCGGTGTCCAGCCAGCCGGTTGGCCCTGCGTCGCGTTGAACTGCCGATCGATCCAGTCGTTGTAGAATCGCACCTGGGTGAAGATCGGCGGATTGTTCGCCACCCCACAGTTGATGCCGAAGGAAAGCGTCCCAACGAGCGCCCGGTCGCAGTACAGCCCCGTCCCGGCGTTCCCATGGCACGGAGCCGCATTGTTCGAGCCGCCCGTATTTCCCGCGCACATGTGGCTCTCCAACACCCGTCCCGCGTGCATCGTCGCCTGGTTGCACGTGTCCCGATCGTTCACCACCATCGGCAGGAAGCGCTGGAGCACGTTCACCGGCGCCGTGAGGGCGTTTGACGACGCACCCCAACCGGCAAACTGGCAGTTGGCCCCGTTCGGCACGATACGGCGCGTCCGGTTCGCCAGGTTGATCGTGTTCGAGGGCAGCTCGAACGGACGATCCATCCGCAGCACGGCCACATCGTGCTCCAGCGTCCGGATGTTGAACTGCGGGTGGACGAAGATCTGCGACACGCGGCGCGTCTGCCGCCGGGCACCGACCGGCGCGAGGGCAACATCTCCTGCACGCACCGTAATCCAGTACGGATCGATCAACCGGCTGTTGGCGTTGAACACACACTGTGCCGCGGTCAGAACATGCTGCCGGTCGACTACCGAGCCGCCACAGTGCAGGTTAAACGTGGTGTTGATCGAAACGGCCGACGGAAATTGGCCCCAGGGCGCATTGGTACCGCCAATTAGCCGCGGCGAACGCTCCAACACCGCATCTTCCACACTATCCTCTCCACGAATGGGCGCGATCGCTGTCAGACAGGGATAGAGAGAGAGAGAGAGAGAGAGAGAGAGAGAGAAATCACGTTAAAATCACCTACTATGATGTGACCTTACTGTCGTCCAACGTACCGATCGCTAAACACACTACCAACACTGTCCACTGCATTGCTACCGAACGGTTCGAACGATACTAAAGCGTGCGAGATGCACCCGTTTGCCTCCAATCATCGCCCGGTGACCGCCTGGGGTCGTAAACTATCTTATCGGCGAGCTTTGAATCCGGCCGCATAAACGCGGACCTCATCAGTGCGATACCGCCCGTATCTAAAGACGGAAGCGGATTACTACCGGCTACCCATTATCAGAGGCAATGATTGTGTTCGTTACGAAATTGACTTCATCTCAGTGTAGTGGTTTTTTTTTTTACGGTCAGGCGGTTGAGATGCACTGAATTTTTTGTTACATTTTTGGGTTACAACATCGCCGCCAGGTGATAAGATTGCGGCGGCGGTAAGTAATTGGAGCAATTTGATAAGGATAAGACGAGAGCGTAGGAACTGATTGAAATTTGCGCAATGTTTATCTTGCCGGCCATTGTTTGTTGGATGAATGCATACGGAGCAGGACTTTAGCATGCGAATTTTAGTAGCTGAAAGGCAGGGCTAGACAGGAAATGACAGGTTTGGGGAAAGGTGTTTTTTTGTTGCATCTTGACATCATCGACCGGATTGCAACAGTTGATTCATAGCTTTTCTAAATATGATGGCATCTAGTGCGCACACTGCGCCATCTGGCGGATTTTAAACAATGTAAACAGCCACATGTCAAAATTTGAATTATGACAACAAAAAATATACTTTAAAAAAAGGTGCAATGGGATGTCCTACCCCTTTCCGTCCACGTATATTATTTATATTACTCGCTCGGATTACTATCCGTTTCGCGTGATTTGAATGCCCAGGTGGTCAATTATAATGACCTTTGAACATGGATCTGGGCTGGGAGAATGGCCAAAGAGTCAATTTGTTTGCTCGCATAAAGCCACATAAATTTCGGTTACATATGCAACCAGTTTGATTATATTTGATTCTACTTCGAAGAGAAGAACGTTAGCCACGTAGTTTGCTGTCGCAGTCTGTTGAAAAATCTTCTTCATATACGATGATGCTAAGAGGGTATTCCCATATCCAGACATTCGAGATATTATACAGCTATTTTCTTCGCTTTTTGGCGTGTTATTTTCGAGAACCAAGCCTAGAGCATCGAATCTCAAGGGAGAGGTTCCATTTGATGGCCTGTGTCTATCGTATTCCATTCATCATAAGCTTAAGCCCAGGAAACTCGCCTCATGCTGCGCGCCAAAAAACCAAGCGTATATTTCCATTATGGTAATGTGTATTCCACCTGTAAAACGATTCAAAAAAACCCAACAATCCGCGGTATATTAACATTCCAAAAATCATCACCCCATTGCATGACTGCCCAAAATTGGCCATTCTTCGCCACACGCGCGAAACTCATTTGCAATTCTATTCGCCTTTCCCACCCAACCCCCGCTGCCCGTAGCTTCTCCCGGGTGTGTTAAAGCAAAAGCCCACCCAATCATTACCGTGCTCCTTCCGGGACCACCCGGGGGCCACGAATATCCAATGGAGAAAAAAGCGGGCCAATTTATCGAAGCCGATAATGCGATAAACGTATCGGTTGGAATGGGTTGGAGTTTGCGAATCAACCGCAACCGGTCGGCAGAACGGAGATACAAACGCACAAGAGAATACATAATTTCCACACAACGGTACCCGGCACGGGGCTCTGGAATATTGGACGTTATTGCTCTCGTTTGGGTTTTTTTTATTTGTTTTTTAGAAAAATGTTCTTTACTTGGCCTAGTGCTCCGGTAAACCTCCGTTTCCCGAGGGGGAGTTGGGTGCAACCGTGGCCCACATTCTGAGCCCGATAGAACAGTTCGCGAAACGGGATGATGATGGTATCAAAAATCGGGTCGAAACAATTGCTAACCGCCACTCCTTTTCGCTCCCCTCTTTGGGCAGGTAAAATCGATGTTTGGAAACAGACCGGAGCTGATACTGCCGCTCGTGTACGACATCGCGAACATGATCCGGACCGTGGCCAAACGGGAGAGTCTCCTGTACGATCAGCAGCAGCAGCAGCAGCAACACCTGGAGGATGCGGACAAGGCGCTGGTCGAGGACGAGGGCGTCCTGTCGAATCATCTGCTGCGCCGCAGCTTCTCCATTCGCTCGGAGCCGCACGGATTTCGGATGAAGGAAGCCACACCGTCGCCCACCGTGTCCGATCTCAAGGACGGCCGGCTGATGGTGGACGATCAGGACGAGGCGGCCGTGCGCACGATCAACGCCACGCAGGAAGAATCCGCCCGCTCAGCACCGACCGCACCGCTGCCGTTCTTCGAGAGCCTAGTCCAGGCACTGCCACGCTTCAACGTGCAGCGTACGCAAGACAAACCCGACGACCGGATGACGTACCACGAGCGCAAGCTCAACATGACCGCCTTCAACTCGACCGGCCGTCAGCAGGACCAGCTAGCGATGGCATCCGACGGTCCCATCCCGGTCACGCTCCCGAAGGTGTCATCGAAACAGGCTCCAATCGGCTCTCGCACAGCAGCCCCACCGGCTACGTCCACCATCCCCACCACCACCACCCCCGCACCGGTCACGGAACACAAGCTAACGCTGGAGGAAATCGAGGATCTCGCGTTCGCCGGACTTAACGGCACGGAAGCGGACGCGTACGCCAACTCCGTCGCGACGGTGGGCAGCAATGGGACGGGCGGTCCGGTCGCCGAGATGCTCATCGGTGGACGACAACCGGGCAACCGACCGACCGGCCAGGGGATGCACGCACTGCTGCCGAGTGAAAACTGCGAACACTTCTCCGGCGGCGTATGTATCCGGGTCGCCAACTATCCCACGTAAGTTGTAGTTGGGGTTGTGTAGAAACTCGATCACGAACGAGGGTGG
>JXXA01017155.1:0-14081 GCA_000956255.1 Anopheles punctulatus
TATTATACATTTCCAAATGCTGTCCCAATTGATTCAAACTGTTAAAACAAGACCACGAGTTACAAAACCACTAGGAAAAAAGCTCCTCATAACAAACGAAAACCATTCCCTTCCCCTGAATAGAACGCGCTATTCTCTTCCAAGTTTGATTGTTTTCATTCGCTCCGGTCGCCCGTCTGGTGCAAACAATGAATACCGTGCATATCAATTAGTTCTAACAAAGTCCCAACGGTTCCACTGGTTGGGCGCTTGTGAAGCATACACACAAGCAAAACAGCATCGTTTATGCGCTTAATCCAATCTGCTCCGAATTTATCTACTGCTATCGAATTGAGTGTTTCCACCGTTATCATTCAGTTAGCATGATTGGAAATGGAAGCGCGTTCGTTTCGATTGCGCATAATGCACTACGGAGGATTTCATCATGAATAATTCAACGTTCAACTGTTCAACAACAAGCACAGTTCGGTGGAGTGGATAGGTATAAATTCGCAGTGAGCGAGTGCAATCACCTGAGTGACAAGAACACTACCTGAGGCACCAAAGAAACGGTTCCGAATGGTAGAAACCTCTTCCAACCGTGGGAACAAAGCTTTCCTATCGCGGTGAAAGAATTTTTGCACCCACCCGAGCCGTGAATATTCGGATTCGGACTGTGACAATAGTTTCAGCTGCGTGCTCGAACGGAACACAAATAAAAGCAAGGCAAAACTACAGCAAATAAACCCCCCCGGGGAGGGGTTCGTACGCGGCCGCACCGCCAGGAGAAGGAGACGCACGGAGCGGTCGCATTGAGCATAATAAATTACCTTTTGTCCTTTTTGCATAAATTTTCCAGCAACTCCCGGCACCAGATATCCGCCTCGGTTTTGTTGAAGTACAGCAGACAGATGTGCTCGCTGGTTGGGCATTTTTGCGTTTGTGGAGACGGAAGCGGAAAAGAAAGAAGCGAAAAAGAGAGCGAAATTGAGTTACGTCAATGTTAAAATGTCCACTACATATTATCGGTCCAGAAGGTGCCTTTTTTGTATATAACTGTTATCTACGTTCATCCTTTTTTTTTGCACGAAACAAACATGGTGTTTGTCCTGTGCCAGCGCAATCTACGGACGAAAAGGGACGGCGGACGACGAATCTATACAACGATTTATCCTACCGCACACCTTTCCCCTTACTTGCATTCGAAAACGAAACTCTAGCGAAAGCTGTCAATAAAGGCAACTGAATTATGGTTTAAGCTTACGAGCGATAACTCGCCCTTTCCCTGTACCGAAAAAAAAACAAACTTTTCAGCCGCTGGTGCCCCTCGCGCTAGAAGCAACTTTATGAAACTGTTCCCATATTGAAAACACTAAACAATCATCGTATGTTAAAATCGCGTCATTTTCATGCCATCCCCAGCATTACGCTCGCACCATTCTGATTTGCCAACTGCTCCAATACGTCTGCGGTTTTGGCTGATTTTGGCTTCAGCAGGCTATGGGAATGGGCCGCTTTCCAAACCCGTCCTTTTAATGACGTGTGGGCGCCGCAAACATTCGTACAACCCGCGGCTCAAATCTAGCCAACCGAGCTTATTTTCCAATTAGTTTGCTCCAGCTCCAGTCTGCAAAGTAGTTTAACCGAAACCAAGGTAACCGCAAAAAGGGGCTTTCGGTGCGGGAATGGCGCGACGTCAGTTTTCACCATCGGTTCCGAGTAATCGTTTCATTGTTTGATTGGGTCGGGAAATGAATTGATTGGCATACATCTAGCTTCCGATGGTGGGGCGGCTGAGTTAGTTTTTGGGGTTGGGTTTGTTTTTGTTTGAATAAGGTAGGAGAGGGCGAGAGAGAGAGAGCCGTTGCATTATACGTTCTTAAGGGTGCTTTAACGAGGCACTCATTCGGTTACAAAGCACATTACAAGTGATTTAGGTTTCGTGAAACATCGGTTTGATACATTTGCTACTTTAAAGTGTTGCCTAGAAAACTAACTCAACCAGTTATTTATTTTTAAATAAAAAATAAAAGCTAAAAATTCGGTTCCCTTATTCGAGCTTTCTAACCATGCGCCCAAATGTATGCAATCCTCAGCATACTTACACCCGATTGCTGTTGCGTTCGAGCAGATAGTGCAGTAAGGCGAGCATAGGCGTCAGTCCGCTGCCGGCGGCCAGTAGCGCAAATCGGTGGTGATGTCTCAGCTTGCCCAGCACAAAGTTCCCGCTCGGTTGCGACAGCTGCAGCGAGGTCCCGAGAGGTACGGGGCGCGTCAGATGCTTCGAGAGACACCCGTCCGGGTAGGATTTCACCAGCAGCGGCACGAACGTTTCCGAGCAGTCCGTGAGAACGCAGCTCGCCGGAACCGGTGTGTAGCTGCGCGAGACATACTCGCCGTCGATGGACGCCGACACGGACACATGATACCCGACCGGTGTGATCTGTAGCAGGCAGTTGTTCTTCGGTCGCAGCAGTAGCGCACACGAATCGTGCGTTATTTCGATGCGCGTCGCCACGTCGTACTCGTGCAGCTGAAGGGCACAGTTTTCGAGCCGCTCGTAGCTCATCTGACCGTAGGTGGTCCAGAGCGTTGGGCAGAGTTTCGTGAACATCAGCTCCACCTTGCCCGATTCGAGCGAGGTGCGAGCCGCGCACGGCCACCGAACGTTGTTGGCGAGATGGAAACGATACCGATGCTGAACGCTCGACTCGACCAGGATGCTGACGGTTACCTCGAGCTGATCGACACACTCAACCATCACGCCGGGATTGGCTAGTGTGCGCGTGTAAAAGATGAGCGTCAGTTCGGATGTCTTCTGTATCCAGTCGAAGCGTGGCACGATCGGTACGGAGAGCGTCAGTGAATCGTCACTGGCCGAACTGACGATGGACGTGGCTGGTGGACTCATCGGGGCGACATCGATCGTGTCTTTGCCAGTGGGAGACGTGCTGGTGGTGGGAGTTACGGTTAAAGATGCGCCCGCCTTCGACGCCTGTGCAAACGAGGGTGGCGGGGGTGGTAGTTTGCTGTTCGGGTTGGTGCTGCAGTTGCTGTCGGCCAAGCTGATGTTGACCGTAGTGCGCAATGGACCGATGTAGCACTTCGCCAGCAGCGATTCATAGTTTACCCACGCGTGCACCTCCTCGAACAGTCGCGTAGCATCCTTTCCGACACCACGCATTAGCTCGTCGGCACCTGAAACGAAATAAAGGAACGGAATAATGGAATAAGCTCATTCATAAAGCGTGGGAATAGTTACTCTATGAAGTTACTTATGTACGTGGGAAAACCCTTACTCTATGAACATAAAAATCAAGTTGCTGAGAAGAAAAACCTCAATTAAAATATGTAACTATAAAAAGGTTTAAGATTTTAAAGTTGGATAAATAATATTCTTCATAGAAATTATACAAAATATGAACATACAACATTACTACAGAAATGCTATGGTCGATTAGCGCCATCTGTTGGCGGTTCATGTAACTAAAAAATATTTTAACTGAATATTTACGGAAAGAAATGCACCATGCGGTGTCCAACTTGTTAAAAGCTACTCGCCAAATAACAATATCCCTAAAAAAGCGATGCTCTCGAACGAGACAGAAACCGGATACTTTTACTTACCGCCGGGATGAAAGTTCATGTACCGCGTCACGTTGTACACCTTCCCCCGGATGGCCATCCACGCATCCTCCGCTCGATCGTGCTTGGCCAGTTCCGCATGGCTGACGGGTATGACGCGACCCCCGGTGCCGGTCAGATCGGTGCCCGAGTTGCCCAGCCGGATCCAGTCCATCAGCGAATGACCCGGCTTCAGGGCCGTTTTATTCCGCGGGTTGCCTGCAAAAATTAACAGAGAAGAAAACCACAGTCCATTAAAACCTTCATCGTCTTCTAATGACGGTCAGCATCCCCGCGCCGGTCCGCATTAGTAGGAAGCTGCGTAAAGCCTTACGGGTTTCGATCATAAATTATGAATATCCGGACGCTGTCACGCGGAATCTGCTCCCAACATCGGCACCCTTCGTGCGCTCCTTTATAATTTCTATCGGCCTTCGATCGGACGGTGGTTCGTTCGGCGGGAGGGCGAGTGCGTTTGGGTGGATGAACATAAATAAAACACACCGCACACCTACCGCGCACCGGCGGCTGCGAGCTTCCGCAGAGATCCGTGGCACCCGACCGGCAGCTTTTATTCGTGGCTTGCGTGAACGTTAATTTATTATTCCGAGAAACCACCACACCAATCTTCATCTTTTCATCGGAAAAGGAAGGAACACGTCTGATCTGATGAATGGTGCAGAACCCATTTACGGAACGGAACGATACGGTGAACTAGTATAGCCTCATTGTCGATTATGGCTAATGCTTTCGTGCCATTTATCGATAGACGCCGTGCGGAATGTGAAATGGATGCAAAATATTGCGCCCGAATCTTCGGCCCTGAAGTGACCGCAAATGCTGGAAGGTGCCCGAAGGAAAAAAAAGGACCATGGAATGTTGCCACTACCCGGGGACAATTTTTCATCCACTACGTGCAGGAGTTCGGACCACTACGGAGGTTAACGCGGTAGGAATTCAAAACCCTTTTATAGCGCAAGAACAATCTTGGCCCGAGTGACTGGTTGCGTAAAATGCCGTAAAGCATTTTACAAGCCGCTTTTACCCTATTGATAGGAATTTTTGCCTATCGTTCGAAAGAGAAATATTGCAAAACGGATAAAATATTTGTTGATACCATATGGTGCGAAATCCGTTTGGATCCGTTCGGTTCGATATAAAATGAAATGGGACGTACGCTTTTATGGAAATGGAATGGCTTTGAATATGAAATATTGATTAAATAAGCACACACCCTCCAAAACCCATGGTTTAGTCCACCCTTTATGAGATTATTATAATTAATAACTGATTAAATATGAGCAAAAGAATTTAACAAAGAAAAACCATGTAAAAGACATAATTTTGGCATTAAAACTCTAAGAGCTTTGACTATTCAGCACTTTCTGAAAAAATTTGCACACATTTCGTCTTTCAATGTTTTGTGTCTTCGCTAGCAACTCAGAATCCCGACAAATATTACCGATTGGGCACTAAAAGATGTAAAAAACGTCTATAGAAATTCAAATCGTATAAATTTTCCAACATATTTTCCCATCCAAATGCATTCAAATTTAGTATGCGGATATGTAGAATGCGTAGCGATATCTTAAACTATTCGTTCCAATATTCTTAAGTCACATCAATCTGTAGGCAAACATGAAACGCCGTCAAGCGAAACACCGTGCCAGATCTAATCCGCGATCCGGAAATCTATCTCCAAATATTGATCAAATCGGTCCAGATTGTCACAACTCAAACAAAACGGTTCTTTATTTACCTTGGCTCAGATTTCATCGCAAAACACATCACGCCGTCGTCGGCGTTGGGAGCCACTTTCACGGAGGGTGGCCGGAAGATCGCTTTTCCTTTAACCTCCCCGCCCCGCGGCACAACGCAAAATCACAACATATCCAATTCCAATCAGGCGGCCCGGGCCAATAACGGGATGCTGCTGCTACAACTACATCCCATTAGGATCGGTTTCAGTCGACCGTATCGCGCCATTGGGGGGAAAAGCTCAACAAGGGGGACAAGCAAAGCGGTGGGAGGAGAAAATGTCGAGTAAGATTGAGTGCGATAGAAAATGGTACTCGCAAAAAAAAAACGAAACGAAACGAAAAAAAACAGTGCTCCAAAGAAACACTAACGAATGTGTTTTTCGTACACACGGGGGTTCGTTATTTATTTCCATTGAATGGCAGCCGGGTGCTTTCGAGCCCTTTTTTTGTTGTATTCCACCACTGCTAGCTCGCCGTTTATATCCGCGCCGGTTCGCGGTGGAACGAGCAGCGAACAACGAAAACCGAAGCAGTTCGGGCTGGCGGCGAATGGCATGACACTGATGCTGGAAATGAACTCATGTGCCGGCAAGTAGGACGAAAGACTGTGAAATCTATTACCGTCCCGGGTAGGATTCAGAAGATGGACTGAAAAAAAAATGTCAGTAAAGACAGCCGCGGTGGTTGGAATGCAAGAAAAATGGAACATGTTTCTTTCACCGTCAAGCTGCCGGTGGGATGCCCCTTAATACCTTGTTACGGCGTAATAAACATCCGCAGCTCACGGCACGGCAACAGGGTCGTCCTTGAGTGGAATCTTAATCATCACTCGGGTTATAATTTTCCAATCGAATGCCACCGACAACAGGTCCGGTCTGCTCTGGTCGTAGGAACCGCCAGCATCGGTGCGGAGCCATACGATATTACGCTTACCCGGTGCGGATACGGATCGTAATCATTACACGGGACGGTACGCCTATTGTCTGCCAGATTTCGTTGTTTTCCGGTTAATAAGCACGACGGCAGCTTACGAGGAAAACGGAGCCGAGGCCGATGGAATGGAACCCGGCACGCAATAATGGTTCCATTTAAGAAGACGTCAACATTTACGATTGGCTCTGATCGGGGAGGCGGTGGGGGAGGTAGGTTTATAGCGTTTTAATAGACGATGAAATCGATTGCTGAATTTGCGCCTATTACATTTTGCGATGGAGGAGCCAAACGGAGCACATCTTCACTGGACGTGGTCCTTAAGCTGTGCGAAACGATGTGTTAATTAGTTGGAATGATTTAATTTTTCAATTTTAAAACCTACCCCAAGTTGCACCAGATTCATAATTAATAATAGTTTTATTCTGGTTTTAATCAAGGCGGTGTTTAATAATTCTGTGTTGGTATCAATATGCTATTTTTCTGTCATATTATTGATTTTTAAAACATTCCACCTATGGCAACGTTTTATTTTCTTTTTTTTTCAATATGAGATAGGATTTTTTTTAGATTAATAAAAATGGAATATTAAGTTTTTTTTTGGAAATAAAGAAATATATAAATACCAAAGCATTCAGTAATCATAACGAAGCTTTCTATTGTATTGCTGCACGGTATGTTATCGTTAAGGCGAGTTCTTGGCCCATTTTCGAAGTCAATCGATACAACTCATCAATTTCAGCGCATGGAGGCGATCTGTACTGAGCTCACAACGCCATCAATCAAATTACTAGCAGATACTGCCATACCTAGACATTGTTTTGACAGCTCATAATTGTTCTGCTTATCGCCGAAACTTCTGACGTAGATGAGCAAAATTACACATCAACAGGCAAGCGATGCGCTGGGGCAGATGGAAAACTTTTTCCACGATAGAGAGAACGAGCGTCAGCATAGATTCGTCCCAAGGGCATAAATATTTATTCGCGCCATGAGAAGTAGGTCTCCGCCACCGTTTGCGCTCGTGCATAACAGATTGCACGAACCGACCGGTTCCTTCCATGTCACTCTTGATTCCCTCCTGCCAGCTGCTATACGATAAATTGTTTGTATCTCTGGCATCGTTTTACGTTCGTGCACGTTTTGCTGCGAAGCCCCACTCATTTCTGGTTCGTCAAACTTTGGTTGCTACAAATGGTTTACGGGGTTATTTTTTCACTTTGTTCCGTTCCTGAGCTGATTAGCAGAAACAGCAAGGGAACGAAACTCAATTAAAATTCAAAATAAAACACACCCTAGCAAGTATTGTGCAGCTTGAAGCCGGATCGTTTTTGAAGAAGAAAAACTTTTTCCATTTCCTTCCCCGCTGCTCCTAGGCGTTTGTAGGTAATGCGAGGCATGAATCGGAAAGTATAGGGATTACAAAAATTTGAATGACAGCCGAAAAACGGTGGCGGTTAGGCTAGTAAAGGACGTGCTTTGTATGTAAAAAATCGTTTGTTATAATTTATATTTTCGAAAGTTTCGACAACCTTAAGACACATAAAAACACAATTTCATAGTACTAAAGAATTTGTGATGTAGAATACTGAGATGTAATCGGCGAATAGAGAACGATTTTGAATTTACAAATTATGTTTTAATTTGATCTTAAAAGTACAAACGAACAAAGTTATTTAAATAAAAATCCGTTCACTTTTAGCACCGTCTTTTCTTTCTCGTTTCTGGAGAGTTGCAGTAATGTTAATTGGGTCAAGAATCACATTAGGACAGTCAAGTACAGAGCATAATAACAATTAACAAGTTGAAGTCATTACTTAAAACAATTTCAAATCCCTCTCAAAATCAGTGAAATTTCTACAAAACCTTTAATGGTTTTACAAAGAACGAAATCTTATTTTAAAGCTGATCATCCTCCTACGGGTTGCTCCGGCTTAGTCGAATTTGCTAAACATTTGCTTGCTAAACATTTAATTATGAAAGCCTCGAGCGAAAAAACGTCCTATGCCAAATTGGATTTCTTACTTTGCTGACAATTTGGTAGTTTTTTTTCATACAGCATTTTTCCCCCATTTTCTGGCTGAAGTGAGCATATTCGTTTTTACAAGCGACTGGTAAATGTATTACAAGTTGTGTTTCACTATCTATTTCGTAGCACTAAAAACGAGAATCTTGTCAATTCATCCAGAATAAAAATAAAAAGAAAAATAGTAGAGAGCATGTTTTATTGCAAGGGAAATACAAAAAAAAGTTAAACTAAAAAGACCAAAAAAAAAGAAAAAGTAACAAGAAAACTATGCAGTTACACATAAAGACGCTCTAGTGAATGTTTCATTGCACAGTGATAAGCAATTTTGCAGCGCTTTACCCAGTTAACCTCCACCAGAAACATTATACTGTCAACCGAAGGAAGGGCGTGCTGATGAAAAAAAAAACTTGCTCTCCATCCGGTTCGGTGGAGCTCGAGCCATGACATGCATAATAAAACCCATGGTCGCACGTCATCATTCTTTCTCTGCCCGGTCTGCGCTCTAGAAATGGTGCACATAATTCATGTTATTGTGCGAAGCAGTTTCGGATTCTGCTTTTGCAACTGCATTTCCTACTACTGCTTGCGCAACACAAACAAATCGTTGCTTGCAGGGAAAAGCATTCGCATCATCAGCAGCTGCCAGCGTCGTGTGGCAATTAGAACGGTCACTGGGAAAGTGAAATATTTGATGCCTGTTACCACGCGGCGAACGCGGCACAAGATTATTCTTTCGTGGCTTAACGAAAGAAAACGAAACCAAACCGATGGCGATGTGAACATGAGTAATAAAAAAACACGACACACAGAGTAGCAGCACCCACGTTCAACACCATTTTTTATACCTCGTGTCTTCCATTTAAATCCGGCCAGGAGGAAAGCTTTCACTCCTCCAGCTCTCCGGCCTTTTTGGTGGCGCGAATGAGTTCTAGTAAAATCAGAAAGAGAGAGAAAGAGAAAAGAAAGCTTACAGTGGCCCGCGTGAATTTACATACGATCCAACGAGCGCGGGTCGTTACATCGTTCGGGCACATTTTCCACGTGCGCCAGGAGATTCCTTTTTATTCTGTATGCCACTTGTTTCGCCCCACAGAATCGTTAGCTATTACGTTTCTATTTTTGTACGTTCACAACACGACGCTCTCCCAGCGAGGAGTAGAATAACATTCCGAACGATAATGGGTACTACCATTCCGTGTTTTCATAGCACCTTTTTAAGTGCGTCTCATCCAGGTAGTTTTGATGCCGACAAAGAGAACTTTTCTGAGTGGAAATAAGGCAGCACAGTGTGCACGTAAATTTACTGTAACAGCTGGCAAGAAAAAAAAATCTCACCGCGGGAACCTACAACTATGAAGCGATCCTTTTAAAATAAAATTGAAACCTGGATTCTTTTCCCTACAAAAGTCACACACCTATGACCAGTATCTCAAACCACCGTGCACTGATACTCGGTGCAAACCGTAACGCTTTAAATATGTAACGCTCGATCTTTAAACTAGTTTTTTTTTTATTGTTTAGAAGCTTCTACTTAATTTAAACCTCTGGGGGTGATTTAAACCAGCATATATCTGGTTTGACACAATACAGTTTTTATCAATATAGGTTATACAAACAACTTCATTCTAATCTAAAGTACTTTTTTATTTTCCAGTGTCAATAAAAAACCCCATTTTTTCTTATTTCTTCAGCAAAGTTTACCTGACCGAAAAGGTACCCAAAATCCCTTCATGCATTCACTTAATGGTTCAGCAAACTCCTGGGTTCCGTTTCGCAGCGAGTGCCGAACAACCTTTGCCGGTTTGAAGTGGATTTATCGTTCCATCGCGCGCGCGGAAACGTCCCGTGCGAGCACGGAGTGAGGAATTAGAAGGACGAAAATAAAAGAACCGTCACTACCTTACTTGTTCGACCATGAAACAGTCGCCCGGACAATCCGATCGCAACCCTAAACAGCTTAAACGACAAGCTGCTGCAAAGGCTTCAAGATATGGGATGATTTCGTCTGCTGGCGACACGTTCCACCGTCCGGTCGATTCGGTTCGATTCCGATTTCACCTACCGTCGGTAGGGTGGTTTGTTTTCTCAAATACATTCTCCGGTTCGCACTTTGGGTTCTCGCAGGATCTGGTACACGCCTTACCTTCCAAGAACGCTGGACAAAACCTACGCTCGGGCGCTTCAGGTGAGTGTTTGCACTACTTAAGCAAAGACCCATTTTTCAGCTTAACATGGGAGTTTTTTTTCTATTTTGAGGAGAAATGTCAACAAAAGCGACGTTCCGCAATCGGTTTGACGCTCGCAGGCGGTGTGTCCGCTCGGTAGAGTGAGGATTTTGAAAAATCGTTACCAAAGCTTTGGCGGGGCAAGCAGGTACCTAAGATAAAGACTGTCAGACACATAAAGGTGCCGAAAATAATGTTTCATTACAACGATTGAAAAGCAAATTTATGAAAGCCAGCTATCATGTGTAATTTGCTTTTCATTTCTCTGTCGAGGCCCCATACTGACACGGACTTCCATGCGAGAGTTTGGTTTGGAACAGTTTGCCAAATACGTGACAGGAGCCGCTCACGTCAGGCCCGAAGCTAAAAGTAACACAAACATACACACCATGCACGAGGCGAGACTTCCGAAAACTAATTGTGCCTAACCTCAGGCAACGGCAGGGTTGATCATGCATGAAGAAGATGGAACCGCAACACTCAGCATGTGCAAACGCCCTGGCAGACACGGCAGTGTATGACGCCCGGAATTCGTTCGGATCGAATATTGTGAGCAGGCACGTTTCCGGCAGATGCTTAGCCACGTTTCACCCATATCCGCAGGCCTCCTCCTCCACCGGAGCCAACTGTACGGAGCAATTAAGATCATTCACTGAAGTTTGCTGGAACGGCGTGGTTATCCCATTGGGACGGGTTTTGCTTTGGATGACGATGCTTAACTTATTTGCCTCAAGGAAGAATACTGGCGAAGGCGGCAACGTTTTGTTCGCAGTCGCACAAATAGCTCATTGCTGCTAAGCCGCTTTCACTAATGTGGGTGAACAGAATGTAGACAGCCAACTGTTTGTTTGTGTATTTTATCGATAAGATTGTCAAGATCGATTTGAAAAAAAAGTAAAAAGTTCACGCCAATCGACAGAGCGAATGGGGTTTGCTATAGTTGTTTAATAAATTTAACTGTTTAATTTACTCATTTATTTTCGCAATAAACGATTGTTTATTTTCATTTATTTTTACAAAAACATTCCTTTTTTTTCTTTAAAATTAAACAAAATCTTAGGAATAATATGAACATCATTCAATTCTTCGAAGAAAAGCTCAAAAAGGATAAGAGAAATACGACAACGACAACATTTAAGTCGATATTACTACTATGATTGCCATAAGAAAACATGTTTCAGAAGTAAAATGTCTAGTAGAAATTGGCAAATAACCTGGAAAAAGCCTCTTTGGAATTGTTAGCAACGAAAAGAACGTATCCGTGAGCACAGTAATTCAATAGCACTCGAAAGCCGATGGCAGCACGTTTCATCTCACTGACTGACGCTAGCAGCAAATATTACATAAATCTTTCCCTCCTCAGTTCGACGAAAGAACAGAACAAAAAAACCTGAACCATGCAATGGACAAAAAAAAAGAAGAAAAGTCCTCTCAATTGCCATCGAAAAGTCAAGGAGGCACACTGGTCAAAAGAGCATTCATTGCAGGCGTGGTACCGAAATAAATTGCCATAGAAAACTACACCACACCGTTCGCCTTCTTTCCGTACGATCCTGTGCGAAGATTGCGGAGGGAGACATTCATTAGTATGCCAGTTCGACTGTGTCACGATATGGGCTGCCAAACGATGTGACACTCTCCGATCGGGAGGCACTTCAGCGCGGAATCGAAGCGAATCGAACGGTGACGGGGAAAGAAGAGCGTGCGTCATGAGGGGCACAGCACGGGGAGTCGGAATCGTCCTCTGAAGAGGCTTTTCTGCCACAGGAAGGTGTGACAGAAATCGATGGATTATGCCGATCGAACGATAACGGCGGGTGATAAGCGGATGGACATCGATTTGTTCAAATTTTGGTAAGCATGTCTGTTAATATAGGCACTGGGTTGTTGGAATATTTTTAGTGTATGCAGTTACAGTCCAGCAATTTTGTTCAATTTTTCTTAATTTAAAATTTCTTTTCTTTGACAGCAAATGGAATGCTAAAACCAATAAAAAATATGGACAAAGTTATTATTGTGATGAATCAAACATTTTAAGGTTGTAGTAAACTAACTCTTCAACGAACAATTGAACAATAATAAAGAGGTTACGTGTTTTTTTTTAAATAAACGCTAAATAAAAAGAATTTAACTTTTGGAATTGAATCAGTAAATGTCTGCTTTTTACAGGTAAGCAATTACACCGGTTAAAACTTATAGGCTTAGGATCTACTCCCGTCAGAACCCGTTTTCGCAGTGCGGTGCATAATCCTCCCCAAGACTCTTCTTCCATTTCCAGGTGAGGCGGAAAAAAGGCGTATGAATGAATCTAGCAAATTGGCAAAGTCCTGCCGTCGCCAGAGGCTCCCGTAATCGCATAATCCGTGTTCGACACCGGGTTTTGTGGGCGATACCGAGCGTCGCAGGGCCAAAAGTTTCCCATCGCGCACGTTCGCGTCGTTCATCGTTTGCTTGAGGGAAGGTTATAATTAATTGCTTCCCTTGCAAGACGCCAAGGTGTCACAAAAAAATAAAGCAAAACGTGACGGTAAATTGCGTGCATGTAGCTTACAGGATTGGCGGAGCGAGGGGTGGTGGTGGAAAATTCGGAAGATGCGATTATACTTTGCGGATCCTTCCACTAATGATACTTGACGAATGGTGGTGAAGTGGGCTGCTGCTCAGGTGTGCAACATGTACAGTGAGCGTGTCGGAAAGTAGGATTAATTGAAGCGTCTCTGTTTTATCGGTGGAGAAAGGCAGCTTGGCAAAATGACGTCATTACTTAATTTAAATATAATATTGTTTCACTATTCTTCCAAAGCATTCTCAAAGCTAAATTTTGATCATTTTCCTTCAGTTTAAGTGAAACCGAATCATACGCCCGTGTTTCAGTAAAGAAATGCAACGAATTAAATGATATTTAAATTTTTCATTTTTCCCATTACTCACCTCACAAAACAAACAAGCCACACCAATGAACAATGTCAAATGGTGGCAAAACGAGCGATGAGGAGAACGCTTTTTCTCCGTCCCAAGCTTGAACACACAATTTGACGAACGCTTCAGGATTGAATTACGTTGGTGCACAAAAATTGTTTGCTTGCTCGATTTTTTAACGCTTTTCGATTTTTCTTTTATCGTGGCGAAGGATAAGGAACCGCCCGAGGAATCAAACTCGTGCCAGCACGATTCACATCCCCGTCCTGATTCCGTCTCCCTCCCCTCGATTGACAAGCCTCTTTCATGAAGCAAACAGTTCGTCACCTTGTTCGACTGTCAGCCGGCCAGCATCCTTTGTACTTTGTTTTCTACATTTTTCAGTATCGAGCAGGGTGCAGAAGGCAACACAAACAGAAACCACCAGCTTTCCACAATGGGATGCTAACAATGGCTTCGCCGGCGCTTAAAGATCGCAAAATGTCACGCGCAAATTGAATTCGTTACTCTGCCACGTTGCGCGGTTTGAGATATTTTGGCAAGCTGTATGGAAGGGGAAATCTTTCTTTGATAAGGTTTTGAATTTCCTGCAAACTGCGCTACAAGCTGGTAAAC
>JXXA01017158.1:0-11704 GCA_000956255.1 Anopheles punctulatus
CACCGACGGGATACGATCCATCGTGAAATAGAGCGTCACATTTGTAGCACATCATTTTATGACCATTTTTCCGCAAACAAACATCGGTCGAGCGTGACGAACGGGAGACGAAAAATAAAACTCGGTGGGGCTGGCTGCGATGGCCTGGGATCGGGGACTGTACGGGGATCGAACAGCGAGGAAGCGGAAAAACTTCTAAAAAACTTCTCCCTAACGGATGGCAAAGAAGACTCATCTTACCCAGGACGGTAGTGTCCGTGTGCTGGTTGCGAGTGGGAGCGGGAGAGGTTGGGGCGTACATCCAAGGCTTCTAGGAATATTTTGTTGGTCCGAACTTCGACCGGGAGAGGGAAGCGTGCAAAAATTCCACGCCCGCTGTTCCCGTAGCCTGTTGTTTTAATCAAATTAAATTTTTATGCCACTCGGTCCACTTTGTCCTGGATGGTTAGCTGGCTGGGGCGGGCCGGCGTTGTTGGATCATTCATCTCGGTTTTTATCGCACATCCTGCACATTCTGCTACATCCACCGGTTGGCAACCGAGGGGTTGTCGACGGGTTTCTACGGGCAATTTATGAGCAATGCAGCCCGCCCCGGACGATGGATGCAAAAGGACGAGATCATGCTTTATGATGATTTGATTTGAACGCTTTTTTGTCCTCGTGTGCCCTGCGTTTCTCGCTGCCATTGCCGATTAGGAGTCTAAGCAAAACAAAAAAAAAGAACAGTAAAACAAAACAAAACACTTGTCCTTAAACTCATTGTGCAACACAGTGCACAACGGCAACCGGGGATGGAAGATCTAAGGGGAAAGATAAAACGAAGCATGCAGCGAGAGCCTTTTTTGATTTCATTTCCCCGCAACTAAGCAGCATTATCGAGGTCGTGCTTTATAACGTTTCGTGCTTCGATGAGCAATGATTAAATGCCCTGGAGGGAATGGCACGTACCTAGGGAACGCAGCGTTTCTGGGGGAAAATGTTCTATTTTTGTTTGTGATTACTCATCGCTGAAATCGCATTATCTGGGAAGAATGGTCTTCCTGCCGCAGTTTCGCTTCACGTTCAAGCTTTCTCTCTCTTTTTTTTTGTTTCAAGTAAATAACATTAGAAACACCGATTTTCTTCACTCTTTTACAGTCTTCCACGCGTGTTACGTGCAAGCGGACCGATCGGTTCGCGTACTACTTCCTAATTGCATTTCATAGCACGCGTTACACCCGTTTCCCTTTCCAGCGAACCCACAGTAAGGCTTAATGCAAGCAAACTTTCAGCCATCTTTTGGTTTTTATTTTTGCCCTTCATTTCATCCGATAGAGTGGAACCAATTTAGTAAATTACCTTTCGTCAATGATACGGCTCGAGCGCATCCCAAGCTGCAAACCGTTCGTGTCCCACGTGTGATTTTTTTTTCTTTTATTTTTCATCTCATTGGCGTCCTCTTACGGAGTAACTTCCTGCACCGCTGGGAATGAGATTTGTGGAAAATTCGAAATAAATTATTTACCCTAAGCCAATACGAGAGAGAGAGAGAGAGAGAAATCCTTCTTGTTCACCCTCTTGCCCTAAACAGAAGAAATGGGCTCGAATCGGGGACCCGATAAAAACAATCCTGGGGCAAGTCGTGTAGAGCGGTGAGGAATGTTTACGAAAAAGTTTCCGAACACAAAGCGCTTGTTTCATTTACAGCAGTACTGAAATATTGCTCAAACATTCATACATACTCGCCTTCCCGGGAGATTTTTCAGTGAAAATAAACTTCTGAAACTTTTTCCGTTCATTGTTTTTTTTTCACCCTCGAATCGGGTTCGTGCAGTGCTATTTTTATTTCGCATCACCTGACCACCCGCGAGCCCACTTGACCACCGTGGCCCTAAAGAAACCGACTGCGGAACGAATCCTTATCAAGCATTCCAGCGGAAACTTTTCACTCCCAGCGCGACCACGAGAACGCTGAGCCTGATTGTTTGATTGGCCGGTTTGTGGAGTGCGAAGATATTTTCGACGAATATTTCATCAATTTCTGCCACCGAGAGCTCCATCCCCGCATGCCTAGCCTGCTGGCAGCGAAACACTCTTCAAATCTCCTCTGCCCCTCACGATCACCGGCCTGCGATGGAAGCTTCGAGTTGGTTTCTCCCTTCAAACAACGCCCGACGTGCGAGCATCGAAAGCAAAAGCAACGAACAAGCTTTAAGACGCACTACGGCTCCGTGCGCCGTGTGAGGCTGAGAAAACGCGAATCAGATGAAAGCAGACGCTCGGGGTTTTGCCGGCAGTTCATTCAATTTATTCATTTATTGGTATGTTTATTTATTTATCTATATATTTATTTATTATTATGAAATTACTTCATGTTGTTTGCGATCGTGCACGGTGGTCCGCGGGACGTGCAGATGAGCGAACGGGGCGAACGAGCGCACAAACGAGTGCCAATTTGGTGAATCCTATCATCATCATCATCATCATCATCATCATCATCATCATCATCACCATCATCATCGCCGTCAGGAGCATCGACATCATAGGAGTTTCGGTATCGTCTGGTTGGCGAGCGTAGATCGCGCCCTCAGAAGAAGAGTTTTACTTTTTCAAACACGATAGTTCACTTTGTTTCCGAAGCGTTTGCCCCGCGTATAATGTACGTCATATTTACGTTTTGTGCAACGATAGTTCGGCCAATTCGGTTGCTATTGGTGCAGTAAATGGGACACTTGTAAACTATCTATTTGCTCAGTGAAGTTATTGGAGGGTTTGCATCGCAAGGATGCACTTGATGGATTTAATCAAATGAGCAAATTTACTTGTATATCGAAAAAGGATGCGGTTTTTTTACTTTTCGTTTCTTTAATAAGGCTAAAATGTTACTTTGACGGAAACAAAGTAGTTAAAATGTGTTACCGAAACCTAAAGTAGTAAGTATAACCAACTGATAAATGGTGTTTCGGAATATAGCTAAAAATCAAACAATGAAATACATAAGAAAACTCTACATTTGAATTAAAACTATGTTACTAAATAAAACTGTTTTCGGGTGGTAACTGTTTACTCACTCTCTAGGTGCAATAAAACTATACATTCTTACACAAGGTCATAGAAAAACTTGTGCTGCTACAAAATTATTTAAAAAACTTTTTGGAAAGAAAAATTATTTCCATCTCTAATGATACATTTTACAGTGTGTTAAATAATTTATTTGATTGGAAAAAACAGAAGATTTAAAAGTAATGTTTTCCTCCAAAATCCATTATGAAGCGAGTTCAATAGAAAGTAACATTAAGCAAACACTACAAGCGATCCCTCAAACTTTGCCTGCCGGGCAGATCTTTCCTGCAAGAAGGAGCTTTTCCTTAACTCAACACAAACAGATGCGAAGGTTACCGAAAAACCCACCACCACCTCGCGCAAAACGCTGAAGCGCTAATCTAGATTGGAAATTAGTTTATTGCGGCTCGTAAACATTAGTAGAAATGAAAATTTATTTCCATTCCCCAGCACCGCTTCCGTTATCCGCATCACAGAAGCGCCTTCGAGCACCAATCGTCTTCGCGCCAGCACGTTTTGGAGTCGGAGGTGGCGCACGCCTTCAATCCTCCTTCGATATTTCGGCAGCGGGTTAAACCGTCCTTTACCACTTTCACCATGACTAGGCGCGGCTGTTCCGCCCGGGTGTCGATGGCGAGCTGTTCAATGTCTTCAATGGCAGGGCCGGCTCGCTGGCAGATCGGTCGTTCGAGCGGGCGCACCGAACCGTTCCGAATTCAGGCTCGTAATTATCGCGCCCGGACTGCAAGATGGAGCGTACGCTGACGAGCATAAACTAAACCGCACCAGACGCCCGGATCAGACAGACCACCACGGCTCGAGCATAATTTCCAACCGGTGTAGTTGTGCTGTGCTCAAAACATGCTTTTAATGCACACCGCAACGACTTGCTTTCCGTCCCGCCCGGCCGACCGGCCAGATCCGCACCGTCGATGGGATGACGAAGGTTTTACGATTATTTTCCTGTCGTTAAAATTATGAATATAATTATTGCATCGACATTGTTCTCCTGAGTCGCGTTTCCGTTGTCTTTTATTTTATTCCAACCAGAATCTGCGTTGAGATGGGCAGGAGGAGGCACTTTCACCCGATGCGCCGCACCATTGCGTCAGCATGGATGTGTGTTCTGTGTTGAGTTTTCCCCCGCCGCCGTACCTTGCCAGAATACATGTTGCCATCCAAAAGCAATCGACAGCAGAAGCACCGGCAAGGGAACGCTTGCCAGGGGCCAATGGCTGTACCCGAGTATTGATGATGAAAGGACGATAGGGACGAGCTCACCCCGGCACTCGGAACATCATGCGCTCCTTATTGTCCTTAAATATTGAATACATTCCGTACTTTCACTGCGCATGGAACACCCGCCGGAGACGTGGACGCGAAGACTCAGGAGCAGTAATTGTAATGATGATTGCGCATCGCATACTTTTAATGCTTCATAATTTAATTTCTTCTGCCCGTGCTCTCTTTCTCTGTATCGGCCGCTACCGAGCTCGAGTCCCGGTCGCCCACTTGCGCTACTCAGTGGCTCCGCTCGAAATTGTGAGTTCGATCAAGCGGCACAATTGCAACCAGAACCAGAGCAGTGGTCTGATCGAAACGTGATGAAACCATCACGAAGCTAATGTTTATCTTCATCACCGGCCGCATAAACACGGACGACCACGGGTACGAGTTTTAGTGTCTGCTTTTCGAAGCGTTCGAAGCTCCCCGTACCGGGTCTGTTTAAATGTTCTGGTATCGGGAAAGCAGGATCGATCGATCCGGCCCACAAAGAGGCTCGAAACAAAGGGATGGAAATTCTCGAACAGGCACCCATGTTTTCCAATCATAAGCGTCTCCTAGGCGGAGCTTGTCGTGTGAAAAACATGCCACTTTTACAACGCGTTCTTTCTGATTTCTTCGCGCCTGAAGCACCATCCCAACGCCAGGCGTTCACAATCTCGGCAGATGATTAATTTCGAAATAGACATAATTTTCTTAATTACAACTCACTCACCCACTGGCGGGCGGGACTTTGAGCGCTCGAAAAGAAACAAAAACACGACCAACCAACCAGCAAGTGCAATCCATCATCCCTGCCCAGGAGACGCTACTCCACCCTAGTCCCGCGCACCCCACTACGGTTGTCGTGGAAAAGCAAGCTGAGCGAGGCAGATCAATTTTCATCACCACCGCCACCGGTGAAAATCAGGTCACGGGCAAATGCAGAGCAGTGAGTGAGGGTGCAGTTTTGTTGATCGTACAATTGAAACTCACAGTCACCCGAAAACGGGACGCGTGACCTTGTGCTATCGGAAAACTGTATCAACTTCATAATAACAAAACTCAAAACGAGCCCGTTTCATGTTCTTACACTAGCAAAAAAAAATGTGTAAGGACATTTTATGCATGCATCGGAGGCCTGGAAAAGGGATCGAAAAGTGGTATCGAGAGGAACTTTGCGTATTTTGCGTTGCCCAAACTATCCAAAACGCGCACACTCCCATACACTCAAGCAACCACTAGTAAACAATGCGCTGAGAGTTTTGAATCACGACATCTCTCTCCACCGGAACGGCCTCAACATTAACATCCATTACCACTTCAATTTACGAGCTTCATTATGGGCGTCCTCAGCAAAAACATCCGCACGTTACACAGCGGGCCTGCCGGGCGAGAACGAGACAGGAAAAAACCCTTTCCCCCCAAAAAGGGCTTCACTGCCGAAAAAATGCCTCTAACCTTGTTTTCCTTTTTTTTTGACTACCACTTTACCGGAACGCCGGCGTACGAGAAAATGATTTCTTGTGACCATTTTGCGAAACGTTACGATTACGGCCTTTTGTTTGAGTAGAAAGAAAATGAAATGTTATCGTTGCTGTACATGCACCGTACACTGGGCCAGAAGCCGGGTGCGTTTTACGCTGTAAAGTGAAATGCAAGGTGAGAAGGGTAGCATACATAAAAAAACACGCAACATTCATTAAACAGCACATTAAATCGTTCCGAAAAATTCCAAGAACGTCGCTGCCGGAACAGGCGACGCTGTAAAAGTTCAAACTGCCCTCGGTGTGGTTGTGGTTGCAGCGCGAGCAATTAAACATTATGGTGATTTGTGTGATGGAGCAATGTCAACTTCCTTGCCTTACCGAGCGATTTATTTATTTATTATTTTTTTGTGCACGGAAAACTAAAAACGAAAGTAGTGCTCAGGATTTCGAGCAGTTCGAGCAGTAACTGTTTTCAATTTTCCTCTCAGTGGCACTCAGAGGCACTCAGTTCGGAGTTGATGGATGAGTGAGTGATTTGAAATGAACGTTTGCTACTGAAAATGAAAGATGAGAAATTGTTTCTTTGACAAAGTTTTACTACAAATTATACAAGCTCATATACTTTCACATTAAAAAATTGCAGAAAATAAATTATTAATAGAGAGTAAGTGAAGATTTGATGTATTGCAGATAGCATAATATTAATCGTGAAGATGCTTAACAAGCCTGCAAGTTAGTATCTGCACTACAAATGATTTTCCAAATAAATTAATGTCTAACGTCTTGTTAAAGTGAAAATATTCTTCTGTAATTATGCTATGTCCTGTACAAAATATTATCGACAAAGTCTTTATGAAGCTTTTATGCTGCAATCTGCGCGATGATAAAACAAAACTACACCAAAATCTGTTTTACAAACATTGTATCAACGAATAACTAAAGTTTTTTTTTAGATATCCAAAAACTGAAGCATGTTTTCAATAAAACAAAATGAACCCACTGCCATCACACCAACGATTGATGGTGGTGGTAAAACATAACTTCAAACGAAGCAATCCAAAATGTTGGCTGCAAAAACTGTTAATTTCGACAACATCTGCCAGACACAACAACCTGTCAGAAACATCCTTAGCGCTAGTGTGCCTGCAGCGAAACCAACTCCTTAACGCTCGAACGCCATCCCATCCAATCAACCCACTTTTGCTTAAACCTTTTCAATCGAAATGACTCAACAGGCTTCTGCGAATCCCACAGCTTCAGCGCTTGCTCCCGCGAGGGATGTTTTGCATAAGCTACGCAGTGCTTGAAGTTTGCGAACGAAATTATCCTCTTGAGACTTCTCAGCTTGCCGAGCGGCTACACACCGTCCATTGTACCCGCCGGCGGCTGCAAACCAAACCGAACTCTAAATCAGCTATTGCGACCAGACCATGCCATGCTTGTTCCAAAACAATGGGCCACGCCGGCGAACAAGTGCAGCAGAACGGGTGGAAGAAAAATTGGATTTTTCAACTTCTTCTAAAAAAGAATTAGCCTGACATTTTGCTCCAGTGGGTTGGGCTGGGTTGCAGCTTGAAGAACACCCGCTCTTACCCATCGCTTCCCTTCGACGCCCGTCTCCATTCGGCAAAGCTCGCTGGTATGAAGATACGACGATGAATATTAACTGAAACACATGTTTATGACAGTTTTGTGATGGCGGTTTCTGCTTTTGGGGGCGCAACCCGCAATCATTCCCAAAATCGGACCGTCGCCAACGGCCACAGCACGGAGTCAAAATACCTCGAAAGTCTCGGTTGTATGTGTGTGTGTGCGTTTATCATCCACCTGTGAGAGAAGTTGAAGCATCTACAACACCCACCCACCAGCGGTCCAGAGTGAAGTGGTAGGCTTGTAGCAGTCTAAGTACATAATTGGATGAAGTTCAGACGCTTCAGAAGCAGTTGCGACGCGCCCCATGCAACCTTCTGCGAACGGCCGTACGGTGTACGTCGAACGCAGCTCGACCAAACCTTCCGAGCAAACCCAGTCGACGCGTGGTGCGCGCAAGGTAGACATCTTGTTTAATTGTTGTCACCACTTACCGTACACCCAGCGCGCATCGAGCGTCTACAAACGGGAGCTCCCAAAAATCGAGTTGTTTGAAAATTCCCAGCGCTGTGGCGCTGCACCGCTGCTATCCACCCTCTTTAAAGCCCAGCGCAGATGTAATCAACAATCCCAGGGCTCATCATCCGGTGCCAACGTTCGCGTTCCACGAGCCTTGCTGTTGTTCAGCAGCTTGGCCCAACCGAAAAGCATAGGGGACGCGCAAAAACTTTCCCGCAGCTGAAGTTGAAATGATACATAATTGATACGTTTTCACCAACGAGGCCCTTGGTGGCCCATGGTGGCCCATGGTTGTCGTTCGGGGAGACTCGGTTAATCTCGAGTACGAGAGCAAAACCAGGCACAAGTCCCGCCGGTGAACTCGGTTGCTGTATTCGTGGTCGCGATGCACTACGCTGCTGCCGGTGGCTGTTGCAGAATGCAGAAACCAATTAAGATTTGATGAAGAGAGATTTGAAAGCGATTTAGACACAAACGGGAGTCACACAACTCGTTAAAGGTGCGGCAATTGAAATACGCCTCACGGTAAACGGGAGCAAGCATTCGGGGTAATAAAAAGTGCAAATGTTTCCCATTACCTAACAATGCAAAAACTAGTTTTAATTACTTCTGTTCTGAGGGCGACGAAATGGTTGGTTATCAGCTTAACTTTTGAAAAACTATTTTTAATTTGATTAATATTCATAGTTCATCAACAAAAATGCCATCTACAAACTAACTACGCAATCCAAGAATCCATTTTCGCACAGATCTGATCTGTACGCAAATAAAAACCATTTGCATTCCATTAAACAAATTTTACATGAAGAAACGAGCGTGGCACAAACTGTAAAATATAATAATAAACCAACTGCAAAGTGATACGGTCCCACAACACTCTGTTGCGGTGTAGATTGTGTCATCATCATTCAACAGATGCATTTCCACCTTCCCAACCCTTCACGATGCTGCACGCCTATTTCCTACCGGAGACTCAAGAATGGAAGAACTGCAGGTCAACAGCTAGTGACATGACGACTGTGTAGGTACATTGTGTGTGTGTGTTAGTTTTGCTGCATCCTTCACTCATCCGTGCTAGACGAGCGAGAGGAAAAAAAATCAAAACTCACCGGATAGTTTGTCGACCAGAGACGTGTAGGTTGAACCCCAGATGCGCATGGGAAGCGCGAACCAGGTACAAAACTAATTCCATCTTCCCGCTCCAATTGCCCTATGCTGGTTTCCCCTTGGGAACTGCCACAAGTAAACTGTGTCCGGACGTCAACCAAACGGAAGCATACATGAACTACTGTTGCTAGTACTACTACTTCTACTACTACTACTGCAATCGTGCAACAAATTGAACCTTTCGGACGAGATTTCCGGTCGTCCGGACACTGCACGAGCGCTTGCGAGGTTTGACGGGCGGCGGTAGCGGTGAGACCCACTGGGAAAATTCGGATTGCAATTGCCATCCGCCACTGTCATCCGGACGTGGGCCGCAGCCGTTTTCCTGCCCGAACTTGCCCTCCTCGCTCGCAGCCCAGCTGGAAATTTTCTAAATAATTTTCCAATTATTTCAATGGTCACCGGCGATGGACACGTTGTAACCGCCTGCCAGCTTTTTCAATCACGTTGCCCGTGAGAGCTTGTGTCCGAGAGTTTGGTAGAAGAATGGTGTGCGTTTCTGATTGTTTGGATTGACCTCAACCAACTATCTGCCCTGTGGGGAACCAGAGCCCAATAGAGAGGTTGTTAATTTTTAATTGCGACCAGTTTTGTACAGAAACATCCACATTGCATTCATTCAAAAAGGAGTGGACAGTTTATATTGGAGTTTATATTTATTTATTTCTGTTTTGAAAAGATTTCTAACATTTTCTAATCCATTTCGATTATGTACTGCTCAAAGTTGTCAGCCATTAGTAGGCATCTATTCTTAAATGAATAAAAACATTCTAGAAACAGACCGTCGTTTTTTGTCATGCCCAGCACAAAAACAAGTCTAACGCGTAAAGTGTTTCTAGTCTAATTCCATTAACTTTCTTTCTTGTTTTTATTGCAAAAAGCTTTCCAATAATAATGACTGTAAAACATACGACTCTAAAAGTTTCATCCTTAGACAAAAATGATGATCAAGTCCACCGTGCCCCCAGACTCTATCTCCACCCTCCGAAGGAGAGAGAGTGAGAAAAAGAGGCAGGCTACAAAAATCACAGCACAATTTTAAGTGCTTTGTCTTGAATAATTAATCATTTCCGCGAAAATTCATCAACCGCAGAAAGTGCCAACACCTAACCCAACTCAAAACGCTCAAAATGGGCGTGTAACGGAAGCTTTGCGTCACCTTCCAATCGGTTGCTTTCACGATTCAATGAGCACGTAATATCACTGAGATTCTTTGCTTTTCTCAGCATAGGTAACAATGCTAAACCTGCAATAAAAACGCAGATAAATCAATAGTGTCAACCCATTTACAACCAACATTCGTTACTGCAACGACTAACCGAGCGTAAATAAGTTTTTTATTCATTGGTTAGAAAGAATAATGAGATGCAGAAAATTCGGTGCTGACGATGCTTTCTGGGAGGTATGAAGAATAGAATCAAAAAGATACAAAGTCACTGCAAAGAGGCGCAACGAACTTACACCACCAAAATGAAACACAAAAGTTCAATTTTCGAGTACTAATAGGCCTTCGGAGTTTTTTTATATAGTAGCGGCGTTGTTGTTATCGTACTCTTTACAACTCTCCCAAAACCCCCAAACATACATAAAACCCCCGATCGAGCATACCAGCTAGCACAAATGAAAGAAAACTTTCCACGACAAAAAGAAAACCCCTCCACGCTTCTGCATGTCTGCTAATTGTGGTCATTTCTTGGTCAGAATTTAGCCGAGCTCTCTTGTCTGGAAAGTTCACACTTCGAGCACCACAAATAGTTGCGATTGTTGTGCCCAGTAGCATTCAAAAGAAACCCCATACACAACAACTCATAATTGTATCGGTTCAGGCGTTCACTGCGAACGGACCAGAACGACATAACGACGCAGAGTAAACGCGTATTTTATGACAGATCCTTACAAATTACGCAACCCAGAGCGACGCTTCCGGGTCGCTCTACTGTACTTCCAGCAATTTTGCATCACAGCGACTAGGAGGCAATATTTCTGCTGTACCGTTTGCTTCTGCTTTTGATGTTACTTCCATTGTTTGCGATGGCTTTCTTCCTTCACCGGTGGATAAATGGGAACAATAAAACACAGTGTGATCCATTGTTTCTCGGCACTCTTGCTGTATAGTTATGTTTTTCTCCTGTAAGGAGCATCGTACATAAGCGTACCCATTATTCCTCGTTCGTTGCAAAATTGCAACCGTTATTTGAGCTCTTTGCACTTGTTGCATTATCCTTGTTGCCCTTCCAAGCATAGATTGCATTTTTCTTGTCTTTTATGTTTCAAAATGGCTAAAAATATTGCATCAACTACGTTTTACACATACCATTCATTTACCAAACGTTTACCAAACAATCACAATATAAACGACATAGTTACTAAATAAACTAGTTAATAAAATTTCCAATGCTCCAAATCACAAGAAATTTAGTTTTCAAAAAATTATCTCCAAAAACCCCCTTCCTTCATGTGTTTAAACTGCAAAACTCATAATTGATTATGTGTTCTTTAACACTCAATTAATCTTTATCATGACGGCAGAGCGAAGAAATTAATCACTAAAAACTAGCAACCATTCATCGCGGCATAAAAAATATTCACCACATCAAATCTCACGAAATGTTTCATACGAAAGCTTTCCAGAT
>JXXA01017163.1:0-11220 GCA_000956255.1 Anopheles punctulatus
GCGGTGGCGATTGAGTGAGTGTGCCTGCTGCGGCTCTACGTACTTTAAAAAATTCATTTTTACGACCCAGTTCCCGCAGCTCCCACCACAAGGGACGCCGAAGTTAGGTCAGCAACAGTTCCCGGACCCCGGGTGAGCGGAAAAGCTGCTCGGTTGTAAGTAAGTCAGCTTATTGCGAGTCCTTTCTGCGACCCTGCCACCCTTCCGTACAACAAACACACGCACACTCGGTTGCAAATGCAAAAGACGAATACGACGAACGCCAGCAGCGCCAGCAGTAGAAGGTGCCTACGCGAGTCCACGCTCGTGGCTCGTGAGCGTCCCCCGGAATGCTCGTGAAACGTGAAGTGCTGCACAAAGTATACACCATAAATATAAATTTCATGCCACTCGTCTCGGCTTTTTTTTTTCTTCTTGGCGTGGCTGCTACTGGCGTTGTCGTACCTACCAGATTCCCAACCACCTTCAAAGCGGTGGGGTGGAGAGAGCGAGAGAGAGAGGGAGCGTAAAAAAGGACACAGCACAAAACATCCCGCGGTACACACAGACTCCACACGGATCGGCCTCAATCCGTGGCTGGTGGATGTGCTGGAACATTTTCTGCTGACTCAATGCGTTCGTTCGTTTTTCTTCTTTTTTTTTTCTTCTGTTCATCATGTGCCTCGCGCACATGTAGAGCCTTAACTGAAACGCAATTTGTACTCGTGCGTGGTGGCACCGCGAGAGCTTTTCCGGCTTGTGACTTCGTGGCGCACAGCAAAAAAAAAACGAGTAAAACCCCGAACTAAAATACGGAACTGTCAGCTGCAAGGGAGCTGGGTTGGGAGAAGCCCATCCTAAAACCTACCTTCCACCGTTGGTACACAAAAAGCATCTCTCCACGGCAAAGGCTCCTTTGTGCAACTGCTGCTTCTGAGTGGCTCGGAAGGAAGGGTTTTCATCCCATTTGCGCAAATGTTGCCACTTGCTTGGTTGCTTGCTAGCTTGCAGACACCGTCCCAGCAACGTCTCTCGGGCGAACACCAACAGATTCGACGACCGCGGTGCGGTAGTTTGCGAAGAAAAATTATTAATATCATATCTCAAAAGATTAAGATTTTTATCGAGTGAATGTTTACGGTTACGGGATGGTGGAAACAGTCCGTTTCTCGGGGACCCAAGCCCCGGACGGGAAAAGGCGGGAAAACTTTCAATTGTTGATCCCCCTCTCGAATTCGGTCCCTGTTCGACTTTCCAACCGGAGAAGGTTCGAGATTTACCGATCTCCCAGGGAAGCGGTGGCAGATAAGGATTCGCAAGCGCTAAGCAACGCCAGCGAAAACACAGTTGGCGCCTTGTTTTTGTGGCCGCGACGGTGGAACAAAAAAGAAAGTTTTATTCCCAAAAAAAAAAACCCCAGCACGATGAGTCTGTTATTTCACGTTTGTTCCATCCCGGCGAGTTTGCTCCATTCAAGCGGAAATATTTATAGCCGACGATTAGTCGGTCTACACTTGGTGAAGATGTTGCCAATTTGTTGTTCTTGTTTGGCGCAGTAGGAAAGATTGGAATTATTAAATAAATTGTCCCAAAATACCGTGCGAGCACGCACAAAAAACTATAGATATTACTATTTCACTTTATGATTGCACTCTCGACCGTAACACGCGGTTTTAGTTGACTGTTGGTTCTGACAGCTTCAGTGCTGCCAGTTCTCCAATTGGTGTTGCCTGAGGGGCAGCACTGCTAAACGATAGACGTCCGTGTTTAGCTGACGCGCAGTCGAGAAGAGAAGATTGCTTTCGATTAATTTTAAGCTTTAGTGTGATTTTTATATCAACGTTAAAATATGGACGGTTTCTAAGCAAACAACACAGAACAGCGTGTGCTTTCAGCTTTTTCAACCGATCCAGTCCAGATTAAAGCGAAAGATTTTCCCCTCCACTCGGCAGTGTTCGTTGCTGCTTTGGTCGGATGCTCGTGGGAGTGTGAGCCACCAAGGCACGAACAAAACGGACGCCTTTTGTGTCGCCTTTGTCAGGAAGTTGAAGGCTTACGGTGGTGTTGGCTTGGCTCTAAACCCCGATGGCTGGACGACAGGCTTCTGCTGCCGTTGAAGCGTACGGCCTACGGCGTGGTCGGCACACTTCCCGATGAAACACGTCAGGCACGTTCGGACCCCCGAAACGCTTACGGTGTCGGTCTGAGCTAAATGCCCATTAGAGTGACGCTTCACTGTGCAGCCGGACCGAAAAAGGACCACCGCAGCAACACCTTCCCACCGAGGCGAAGTGCGAAAGGATGCGATGTTTTTGCCACAGGGACGATTGTTGATTGTTTTATTTTTGGTCAGTTTCGGGTGGACACATGGCACCCGTTGTGACGCGTCTGAATCATTCGTTTCGAAATAGCACAAGCAAACACTTTGCATCGTGAGGGGGATGGTTTTTGTGCCGAAAAGGATACAGAAAATATGTCACAGAGTAAAGGCGGGGAGTGTGATGCTGTGCGGGACGGTGGGAAATATAAATGGTAAACATATCTCTTACACAGTCGTACTGGGTGGGAGGTGCGTTGATAGGAGTGTTTGTTCGTTTTTTTTATGAGCACACAAAAACACACTCCGTTTATGGGCCACCAAAAACCTTGTCCACAGTCCGGTGCTTTCAGGAATGTTTGCATTTGATATTAGCATTCCGACCCATTATGATGAATGGAGCCCAATCTGAGACTTTGCAGTTTAAGGTTGCGCTCCTCCACGGAGGCCTATCCGATCTACAACTCCCATCAAGATACAGGACAAACATAATGGACAGGCTCTGCGTTTTGTGCGAAATCGAAACTCAGCTGTCACAACTCCCATGCCTATCGGTTTCACCGTTGCTTGCCAGGATTCTTTCCGTAAGGCATAGAAGAAATCGGGACGCACTTCTCCGACACGAGCAGAAGGCTTAGCGAGCTCGAGCGTGAAGCAGTAATTTCTGCCGCCAACGAAGACGTGCCCGTTACGTGTTCATTTCATTTATTCCACACGAACGATTCAGGCAGTGGCGAGGAGCTTCCTCTAATGAGGATGGCTGTATTAGAATGTGATCTTCTTCACGGCGACGCAAACCGCAACCGAACCGAACCGTGTCCGTTTTTCCGCACCAAGCTCGAAGTAATTTGATTACACCATGGAGTGATATCTGAAGTGGCCCAAGTCCAGTGCGGCTGCCGGAAGTGTGTATTAATTTGGCGTCTCATTATCATACGTCCTTGTGGGCCTTTTCCACCGACTGTCGGTTGATCTGGCCGGTGGAGAAAGGCGGCACAATTGCAGCGGTTTGCGGTTTTCCTTTTTTTCGGGCACGTTTTCATTAGCCGTACCTGCTGACCCGACGGTCGACCAGATGAAAGTGTCTATTTGGAGTGCTGCCGTTTTTTTCCCCTCCCCTTTTGGTGCACAGTGGTTAGGTTTCTTCTGAGACGGGTATGTCATTAGGCACCAATTATCATTAATTACCCCTACCTGAGAGCCATCTGGACACCTCCAGCATGGGATCGAAGACATAGGTGAAACCGATAAGATAATATGTCCAGCACGTTTTTGTGTGCTTTCAATTCTTGAAATTCCTAACCGAGCAGGCTCGGCCATATTTCATTCCACCATCAAGCCTTTAACCTTCTCTCTAAGAGGTGGCTAGTACGAGCGAGAGAGAAAGAGAGCAAAAAAAAAACAACCTCCATCTCCCTGCAGCAAATTAATCTCCGGATTAGCCGAACCGATGCCCGGGCAGCGTTTTAGTCAATTTCGTAATTACTTTCCTCCGTTTACCCGCACGAGTGAAGCACCCAATGATTGCTGATTTCATACTACTACCGCTGCCTACTAAGCCTCTTCTCTATCTCCTGCGTGTGTGTTTGGTATTAATTTTTCCTTCCAACAGACAAACTTTGATCCAGACTGGTAGCGTGTGTCTGGATGGAACCTTCGGGGCGTATTGGGTCGGGTCGCGTATACCGAACCGTTTAATCATGATGCGTCTGTGGTCCGCGCGTACGTTCGTCCTGTGTGAGCCAACCATTTTCGCAACTAATTATTATTCATCCTAAAAGATCCTCTGCTCTCGAACGGAAAAAGCTTCGCCGTCGGCTGCTGTTGTTCGGAGCACTGCGGAACTTTTTGGCACCACGTCTAGTGTGTGTGTGTGTGTTTTGCCCTGCGGCAAGATTCGCTCCAGTGTCCGTGGTCCGTAGTATGATAATTAATTTATCAGCTCGTGTGGATTGAGTGCCGGGACATGACCGCACTGTCAATTGAATCTTGCCCCGATCGGTTCCGTGTTGCTCCCAGCGCACGGAGAAGGAGTCCCTAAGCTCGCCAGCGGCTACTACCATGGAATCAATTTGTACCAGTATTAGCTTATTGAGCCCGGTTCTGAAACCCGGTCCGGTTCGTTGTACCACCGCCATATTGTACTTCTTATAAAGATGTTTTACCGACTCCGGTGCCGGTGCTTGTTCTTATGCTGGAAACAAGAATCCCGTTCGCGACTCCATAAAGTCCAGCCGTGGAAAGTCAGCGCACGGCACTCATCAGAACTGCCGCTGTCAGCACGTTCTTATATTACTTCCCCACCACCCGGAGGAGCAGGTGGAAACACAACCCAACCGGCTTTATGACCGTAAATGATTCAAATGTGTCACCCAGGCGGGGCGTTGCGAAACGGGATACGTCTTCTAAGGTTCAGGCGTCGGAAGCAGCGCGAACAGTGAACCGCGTAGGAGTTATAATTCACACGCCATCTGTCCAACCATAAATCGGGCGCTGGCTGGCTGGCTGGCTGGTTGGCTTGGCACTTCCTTTTGTACACTGTGTGCGCTGAGAGGACTCCCTCAACTCCCGCAGGAGCAGAACACACTCGAGTCTTGTCGAAAGTGTCACGTTTAATTGCTGTCATAAACAGCGGTGAGGGAGAGCGAGAGAATGGGCGAGTGAAGCCGGCTCATATACACAAGCGTTTAGTATCTTCTTATGTCCCAGACATTCGAAATGGTGACGGTGGGTGGAGCAGTCCTAATGAAGACAAAAATAAATAAACATCCTTGTAGCGAAGCCGGCCGGGTAAACCCGAATGCTGCTGCCGCTGTTCGCACAGTTTCACAAGTAATAAAACTAACATACTCGCTAGTAATAAGGGTGAGTGTTGTTTCAGGGTAGCTCGGGACGTTTTTTTTTTTTGCTATCGCTCCCTTTCCATTCTACTCTCTCTTTCTCTCCCTCGCACGATTCTTTGTCCTTTCCGGTGTGTGTTGTGTACTCCCACACTCGTAAGTCACGATGATGGTTTGACTTTTTTGTTCCAGCAGTTGTTTCACGTTTTCATATTCCGGTCACAACATGGCTGACGTCGCGCTATTTGTAGCATCGCTGGGTAGGATGCCACGTTACCGGACCACCGTACCCATTATCCTTGCACGGAGGGCGTGGGTTTTTCGGACACCGGGGTCGTCATCGACCACGAACATCAACCACAGGTTCGGGCCTCCCGTTGGGAGCTGGAGATATCCGCCCTCGTAGATGAGGACGGCGGTGCGCACTGTCAACTGCATTCAATGTCCGTGTCCCGGGATTTTGTGCTGACGGTTGCGGAAACCAGTAACACCAAACAAGGTGTGTGTGTGTGTGTGTTTATGCGTGTGTCTGTGTTAGTCGCGTTGGATACATCAGTCAGCCGGGTTTTAGCTGGGGATGTTGGATGATGTGGATCACCGAGAGAAGCAGTGGATACGCGGAGAAGGACGGGCTCATAAACATAACCATACATTCTCTCAGTGTCGAGAAGGAGTTTTGTACTGTCCGGTCGTTTGGTAAGGACAAATTGTCACCAACCTCGTGGTTGAGGTTGGATTATACCCGTTTGTTGTAGGCAGTCCCGCTCCTATCATTACTTATAGTCACTGGCCCTCTCTGGCAGTCCTTCTCCAGTTCTGGTTGCTGCAGAAGAAAGAAATTTAAAGAATTAGTTCATCTTATCATTGACATTAACTATCGATTTGCTCCATTTAGGACACATGTAGTCAATGATGATGATGATGATGATGATGATGATGATGATGATTATGATGCCATTTGTCGTCAGAATCTCTCAGGACACGGTGGAATGTGAAAAATTTGACTGAGCCCGAACGGCTCCGGAACTCCATTCCGCTATTCACCCATTAGGGATTCGCGAATTTGAGCGTAAAATTGCACTTTTTTACGGTCGCGGAAATTCATCCGATCGATAGGCGTGCGGGATTTCCGTGACAAACTTGATACGATTTTTCCCGCCCGTGCCACGGACCGACCGACTGTCAATCAAACATTTTCTGCTTCATGAGGCTCGCTCGCTGCTTGGGTTCGGTGTCCTGGAGCAGCAGTAGCAGCCGGCTTACAAACGATGACACGATATCGATCATTTTTCATGGCCCACCGTACCGCACCAGCCGGCCGTGGATGAAACTCGAGAGCTTTCCCGGAGCAAATCGGAGCGCGTCGCGTGCTTGTCTTAATCTTGGCTTCATTACGGTACATTTATTTCGGTCGTTTATAGGGTGGGGGCTTAGGGAAGCGTGATACTCGGGAGTACAGTAAGTCGGAGGAAATAATCGAAACCGATTTATATATTCGACCAGGAGCGGTAGCGGTGGCTTTCATGGAAACCAAAGAGATGCCGCTGAGAAATAAGCTTCATTTTTCGTTCGGTTTCTTCTTTTTTTTTGTCACGTGGCAAACGCGTTCCTATCTCGGGAAACGGAAGAGTGAGTGTTTGTAATTAACAATGAAATATATCGGATATTTTGGAAGACAAATTTTAATGGAGCTTTCGAGATGAGTTCGAATTTGACGAACAAATTAAGCGGTATACGTTTGAAGCACTTAATTCACGGGTTGGGTACTGAACGTCTAACGTCAACGTAGACTGAGATGGTCTCCAGGGAAGTATTTCTCTATGGTAACAAGTTCGCAACCCTCCATACACGCTCCCTTACACGGGTGGGTTGACGAGCGCAATAAATGTCACTCGAAATTTCCGAACCTCGTTCAAGCTGTTTTTCACCCTCGGCCATTTGCTGTAGTAACTTTTAATGGAAAATTTCTCTTACCTCTCGCTCGCACACACACACACGCAGAGGCGTTGGTGAAAGGGACGCGTGAGGCGAAATCAATGTCACACATGAGTGTAAAAATAAAAGCCCTCCCCTATCGACTTTGTGGGGACGATCGGTGGAGTTCCATTTACCTGGCGCTCGCTAGCAGGATGAAAGTGGCAAATTAATTCAATCAGGAACGCAAGAAAGTTGTAATGCAATTTAAAGTTCATCCCGGGCTCTTGTTTACCTGCCGGGCTCCGTTCGCGCCCCTCCTCCGCTGACAGGGTTCGGACACTCACGCTTGACATGTTTACGCCCGTAAAGAAAACAACCCCGGGTATGTAAACCTGCTTAGTAGCTTTATTTTTCCGCCACTAGGAAAAAAAATAAAAAAACGAAAACGGGAAAACGAAATGATGAATTGTCCGGTTCCACAAATCGTCCTAAACGGCAGAATCTTGTTAGGGGTAACAACAGACCTCCAGCCTTTCCGGTGGTGTGAAGGAATCTTGTTTTGCACACTGTAACAGCCTGCAAAAGAAGTATTAAATTAAATAATGGTCTTTCTCCATCCGCCCATAATCTCACTGATGAGGTTAATGCCGCTGTTAACGTAATCAATTGCCTTGTGTTCGGCCTGCGTGGACGCAGGCTGAATTAGGCAGGCATTTGAACGCTTCATCAGCTCAAACGATGGAATGGTCATAATTCACCACCTATCTTAAATTGTTTTCCCTTCCGCGGCGGAAGAAAGTGCATGGCGTTTTGATGCCACAAATCACTCCCAGCTCGCTAAGCCTGCCCATTTCCATTAGGAACGTTGGTGGTAAAGGCAAATAACGATACTGGATGAGAAAGAGAAAAAAGAGCACCACGTGATGTAAAAACCGAACCCGGGAAGGAAAACGATTATTGTTTGACATTAATTTGGGCAATTTTCTCACTAACCACTCTCCACCCCCCCTCCTCGACGGCCAGGGTATGATTTGTTGCGTTCCGTTTTCGTTCATTTTTTCGGCCACCTTATTATAGCACCTCCAGCCAGCGTCAGCTCCGGCCCGATGTTTCTAATTTTTCATGGTCCCATAGCGAAAAGCATCACGAGCCCTGTCGATGCGGCCATTTGCAAACTTTTCAGCCCGTGTTCATCGTCAAACGGGCCGGGAAAATGACATCTGACAGGTGGATGAAGGAAACGCTCGGGGGTGGGTGGTTTTTGGTAAAAACGCATAAAATTCCTCATGAATAATAAAGCGACCGTTTCGAAGGCATTACGACGTGCTTCCACACTGGGGGTGCGAGTGTGACCCGTGACCGCAGCCACAGTCAGAGTGTCAAAAGCGCCCACTTCTGGACCGCAACGGGCACGTTCTCTCCCTCGAGAGGCACACGCATGTGGCCCACACCCCACCGAGGTGTATTTATCACCGACGAAGCCTTAATTTGATTTAATTCACACCGCTTATCTGCGTCGACGACGTCGGCGCTTTCGGCCTGGTCTGAACGACGAAATTTTAAAGATGCCAACCATCCAGACCAGCTAATACGCCACTTCCCGGAGCACTACGCAGATTTGCACGCCTGCCGAGGCAGACAGCCGGGCGTTATATTTTATTAACGGAGCCCTCGGCGGTACGTGCGATGAAGCTTTACTGTTTAAACTGTTGAATAATACATAAATTGTTTTATCTGCGGTGGCGAAAAATGCGTGCTCACACATGCTGGTGGCGGGGCACAGTGTCGTGTGTACACAATCATTTGAATATTGATCGGATCTAATTTGACGCACTGATGGAAACATTTTAGGAGGTGCTTTAAAAACATTACAAACCACGCGAGGGGTTTTGGTCGGCCGATTCGGGATACGTATTGCTCGTGGACGCTCGTTTGCGTCCGGAAGCTACCAGAAAGCTCCACACTTGGGTCTGATACGAACACTCGAACTACGAAATATGTCAACTCATGATTATTGCTGCATGATCCTGTACTGTTGGGTAGTTCTGGATTAACTTTATCATCCTCCTCTGTCACTGTGTCTTGGCTGCTGACAGTGGATACATCTCAGTGTGAGTCTAGGACATCTTTAGTGCTGAATGAGAACGACCCTAAAGAACCTCAATGAATGTACTTGAGTGATTTTCGAAACAAGATTTGACCTAGTGAAGTTGTGAATCAGATTTGAAAAAAACCATCCCTCATAGAATGAATTTCAACTCGCTGTCCGGCGCGACGCAATTTCGGTCTTGTGATAAAAAGTAAAACAATGTCTGCGATTTATCGGTTCTTTTAATAAAACGTGACGCACGATAAGCGTTGCGAAATACACACCAGTCATCGTACACTGACACATTTTCCTGGCCCATTGGTTATCGAAAGAGAGATAGAGAGAGTCGGGCGAAAGATTATCCAACCGTAATATGCGTTGTGATGGGCTTTGGGTTTATGGCGATATGGCTGGCAGTTCCATTGGATAAAGTTTGCTGGGTACACTGCCACACACCTACATGCACTCACCCGATAGCAAACACGATAGCGATAATGATGGCTTTTTTACACGGTAAGGTAACACACCCACACACACACTGTTGGGGACAAATTTTGACGTCTAATGCTTGGTGGAGAATTCTCGGGAGCGTTACTACGGCTATCACAGTGGCTACTGTGACCGTGTGCGATGGAGGTGCTTGACGAAATTTGTAACCACATGCGGAAGCGCGTGTGTTTGAGTGTGTGCATGCACTTGTGTTTCGGTGCAAATGCTCCAAATCGAATCGTGTTGTAACAAACAATGGACGGTGCAACACAACTTTCGCACAGTCCCGAATCTCCGGTGTTCCTAATTATTCCGGCGCAATCATGTGTACGACATTGATTGCGATTCCTCTGGTGCATAGAGTAACCCCTGGGTATGTGTGTGTGCCAGGCCGATCTTGGCGTACAAACGAACACGGTGACACCCTTTATTGATTCCGATGGATGGACTCCATGCTGTGAGTGTAAGCGCGCGGGTGCGTGTGTGTGTGTGTGTGGGCAGGTGTATTCCGGCATCCAGCAGAACACAAAAGCGCACCTGAACAGAAGGAGACGATACGCACCGGGAAGCATCTGGTGAACCGTGTGTCGTCCGAACTATCGAGTGCGTTCTGGGAATTCCGAAGGAGGCTCACCTTATGCGACGACCGAGCGGGAACCGGAGTTTGAAGTTTCACTTCTCAAAGTGGCAAACAACCATGCAGACGGGCGTGCGGGCAGAGAGTGGAGTTTTGAACCGTGAGATGGTCAACGGAGCGTCGAATCAATCCAATCAAACTGCAAACTGCAAACTGCATTCCCGGGTTAGTTTGCGAAAGTTGCCCTCGAGGGGGGAGGCTCTGCGATCGTGAAAGTCACATATTTGTCAATATTCGTCTTTCGAACGTGTGGCCTGGAGTGGTTGGTACGGTTGCTGGGTTTTGCTTTGGATAAGTAAATTTTATCATGTAATTAATTGTTGCGAACGTGCGTCGTACGCTCGGAGGAGGTCAAACATCAAATCGATGCCGTTGGGCCGAAACGACGCCAATCAGTACCTTGATTAAATAGCCCCACAGGGTGAGAGGAAGGTGGGGTGTGGGGAAAGGTTTGGTCTCCCGCGTGCTTCACCGAGGTACAATGACAATTACGTGCGAATTTAGAGAATTTGCTACGAATGTGGGCACCCGTAACTTTGCAATTTTCGCATTAGTTAATCGCAATCGTTCAGTTAGCATGTGCGCCCAGGTAAATGGGCATAAATTAGCAGCTTAACTTACCAACCAGCCCGTGCTAAACGCGCTTGCACGGTGAATAATATTCGTACGATAAATGCGAACACTTTACCGGGCCCAGGTGTGTGGAATCTTTGGACAGATGACAGTGCCTTAATTGAATCGAATTCCTATTAAAAACAATCGAACACATACTAATATCGTATTATTTCTCATTTTCTCGTTTTAGGTAAGCAACACTGCGATGTTTTGGGGACGTTTAAAATGGGATTTGGAAAGAGATTCTGTTCATCTTCAAAGGGCAGCAACCTTTTCCTAAAGCGCTCTGCTGATGTAAGCAAACCTGCATTCCAATGAATTAAGTTTACTTTTTATT
>JXXA01017170.1:0-29318 GCA_000956255.1 Anopheles punctulatus
ACACACACACACACACACACACACACACACACACACACACACACAAAAGCCCTCATTTTACTGTCTGCGGATGACACGCGAAACCCACGGGAGAAGCCGGGGCCTACCCTTTTACGTTCATACACATAAGCGCTGCATATGTTCACTGCCATGGTCGAGTATGTTTTATTTCCCTTTTTTCCCCCATTCCATCCCACCCCTTGCCAGCTACTAACTTTGGCCTCTCTTGCTGAGTGCGTTGCCGTTTTCGCTACCACGCTTCTCCTGTCTCGCTTGGCTGGCCGTGGATTTCTTCTTGATCAAATGCTACCCTTTTCGCTTCGGGTCGTTGGGCAGGTTGTGGTCCGACTGACCGGCCGTTCGGATGCGATTGGATGCACTTGCACTTTTTCTGCACGCCAACACGAGACATTGTACGCCCTTCAGTGAGCTTGCTGGCGTGCAAGGCAAGTGTAGCAAGTGGAACATTTTTGCTACGAAAAACGGGTAGAAAGGATCGCTGGAAGGATTAGCATATTAGGCAACGAGGTGGGTAGATGTTTTTCAAAAATTTACCCACTCCGTCCGTACGATCTACAGCAGCGTATAAAGCAGCGCAGGATTAAACAACAATCGCAGGGTAAAAGTGGAACAAATGTGGCCACGATTTATACGAGAATTGTCTCTTCTAACTTGCAAACATAACGACAACCAATTTTCAAATAATAAAACCAAAAAAGCGCGGGAAACATCAAGCGCAACATGCGCCAGCTTCGACCGTTACTACCACAGCTTGCGCGCCAAAAACCGAAGAAAAGATTATATCTCTCTCGACAGAGAGAGAGAGAAAAAAAAAGAAAAAAAATTAGTTTGATAGCCCTGCGTAAATAAAACCAAACGCAAACCGAACCGACGGAAAGAAACGCATGATAATGAGTCACACTGACGAGCCGGTGCACCCTCCTCCGACGGCATTAGTTTTGAAATCCAACCAGGCAGGCGCACGACCATGCCCCCCCCACACGGACAACCTGCCATCTTTCGAACCAAAAACCAACCAACCCGAATAGGAACAGCAAAAAGGTCTGAACGATCCCTACATGCTAACTGACCTGCTGACGGCCGACGAGTCAAAGACGTCGGTTTAGGGGAAACCATGCAACCAGCGTAAGATCGAATCAAAGAACAGGTGATAGAAATGAGGGTAGCAACACGACGCTCGGGAAGGATATCCTGATGTTCTTGTGCGTGCGTGTGTGTTTTTGTTGTTTCATTGTAACGACAAAGCGTGGCTTGATCGCATGGTCACGTGCCATCCACGCTGTCGGCTCTTATATAGAATTATTCCCCATACATTCGATCAAATCCATAGAATTTCCGTTGAATTGAAGGTCTCCTTGTTTGTTGCCTCAAGTGAACCTTTGTGTGTGAGTGTGTGGCCACTTACCTGTAAATGAAAAGAAATAATTAAGATAAGATTAGATTATGAGACAGGGCAAACATATCTTACAGCTAAATAATACGTATACGTATGCACTAAAAGTGTCGTTATTATAAAAATAAAATTGAATAATCATCAGGTATTTTATACTAGTTGGCACTGATAATATTCTGCAGTGAACAGCAAATATCCCCAATTGTAATGATTAGCTGCTTGTCACCACTGTACATTGATGAATGTACGAACAGACATCAAGAATGATTCATTCGATGCTAATAGGGACGGCTCCCGGCGTCGTCCGGACGGATCAACGACGAGTGACTAATAAACATCACCACGATCAGACGCTGTTTCCACACTATATTCCGTTCGTAGTGCCGTCGTCAAGTGAAGCTTACCGTCTTTATGTGATCAGCCGAGTTATACCCGCAGACGAGCCCGTTCAGCATCATTTGCACAATGCCGGACGGTTTCTTCTGGTGCAACTCCAAACTCGATTCCGTATGCATTAGAACGCTCGGTGACACATTACACTGAACGCATATCCGTCTAACAACTAACGATTGCACGTAAAACAGGGTAGAACAATTTGCTATGGACTGAACACCTCATCGTTGTAAAATCATCGCTACCGGACTCACTGTGTCACTGTATCGTTCGTCACGGACCGCTCCGTTCCGTTCTACGCCGTGGCCAAGTTATGATTAGTTGGTGCAGGTTGAAGCCCGTGCCACTTAGCCCCCGTTTGGTGCGCTAAGGAACGTTCCTTCAATCACACGGAACCGAGAAATCTCCCTTCCGACGTTACCGACGATGCATCAACACACGATGACAAAACGTCTCAATCATTCATCAGATAAGGCACTACCACTACCGACCACCAGCGCCAGCGCGATATTGGAGACGAACTACGTTTGGGGACTGACGGTAGACACCGCTATTTCTTCGCTGTGTTTGCACGGGTGACGGAATCGGACCACATCTTATCAGATAAGCGACGCCGGAGACCGAGCTTATTGTTTGGTTTGATTTCAGCCCTAGGTTCGGTCGCGTTACTGTAGCTCACAAGTAGCGTCGGAATGTTTCCAAACCAATGATGAAACCATTCATGGATGTAAACAAGTTCCAGGGATTATCATAATAACGTCGGTGAATCTTTCAACAAGCCGCGTTCCCTACGGTACCTATCACGAACCCGGCCCATTCCGGCAAGCAGTCCTAACCATCCACAACAGCTAATTGCTCCAGTATGCAATGCAACCACAATCGAGTTGCGTATCCGTAGCACAATCCGGCGTACGAGCCACGAGCCAGTCAGTTGGGCGCATGGAAATGTGCCGGCACTCGACAAGATTATCGCCGAAGAGGCGGTAGTAGCGTCGTAGCCCAGGGTGCACGGTGGACCTCTCCGGTTAATAGCGCTCAATTGGCATCAATTAAACTTTTAACTCAATCAATTTCAATTTCCTCTCGTTTCGAATCCATCGCTAGCGGAGGGCGGCGAATATTGAACGCGCATCGGCGATTTTACAAACATCACCGCTTGGTCGCTAAGGGAAAGGTGGTCGAAATGTTACGATATTAGCATTCTATCACACATAACCTTGCGAACTTTGGAAATCACATTCAGACTTAACACTTCACACACAAACAATCAGCCTGTCAAAGTGTCGGACACACAGTTCGAGATCTCTGCTCGGGCAAACAAACGTTCTGGGTCGGACATGGCGAGGTTCAATACTGAAGCGGCCAAGCTGTCACATCATCACGCTTCTAGCCGGTTAAGTAAGTCACAACGGATGAAAGAGTATCGTAACTATCATTAACTTCGGGCCACAATTACCACCACCCTTATCCATACGGGTGGGATTACTCACAACAAAATTCCTCTCATTCACGATTGTGTCGAAGGGAGAGAAGCATAAGGAGTAATGCCCGTAGCAAAGCGCATTCTCCAAGATGTGACCGAGGAGAAACGGGTGTTGTGTACATCGGATGTATGCATTAGATATTTGACGCGTTGAAAAGTATCAGAGGAACAGAGCTGCAGTTAATCATTAAAGCATCATTTTCCTTTCCTTAACAAGCCAAATGTATTGAATTTAAAACATAATTATGATAAATGTATTCAGATGTCTCCCAAAACCCGCGAAATGTTCGAGATCAAAGCAAAAACGATCTACTGTATTCATATCATAGCGTTGTCAAACTCAACATCATAGGCAGGGTTGTCAAACCCAACACCGATTTTTGGTTGCTAGGTGATCGTAGCATACCTTGTTGAACCTACATAAAAAAAAACAAACAATAAACACTCACCTCATCGTATCGCAGATCGGGCTCACTGTAGGTCGCCTCCAGAATTTTCAGCCCGCTCAGCCTACGTTCGCGTTCCTTTGGCCTGGTCACTGCTGCATCACCGCAACCGCCGCCATTCATCTCCAACGTCGCACACTTCGCACTGTCCGCTTTCGATCGATCGCCCTCCGCACCACTTTTCGTACCACTTCCACCGAAACTACCACTTCTCAGTTCCTGCAAGCTGCCCCAGATTGCGGAAAATCCGCCACTCAACCGTTTCGCGGCACGACTTTTCCTTCCCGACCCGGGCGTACCACCCGAGCCCAGCTTATTCGCGTGTTTATTCCCGCCCTGTCCACCACGCAAACCGTCCATCCCATCGAAGTACATATCACCGCCGGTCAGCTTGCCCACACCACGACCTGTGCTATCACGAGTTGCATCCTCGCCATCACCACCACCCCCATCGGCGCCGGAAAGGGTGGAAATATTCTCGAAACTAACCGATATCGGACGCGGGAGCCCGAACACTTTCGGGCTGAGTTTGTAGGCCGTCATTTTGTCCCCACCGATACGCCCGGTGCAGGTGTTTTCATCCGCCGCGCCGCCCATAAGAGTGCCGTGGATTGCGGCAAGCTTTCCGGTGCCCGATTTCGAGGTGTGCGTTGTGCAGGCTTTCTTGGAACGTTTTACCGGTTTCAAGGGTTGAAGGAAAACATGTTGATTGTTGGTGGTGGTGGTGATGGTGGTGGAGGCGTTAGTGGTGCCGCCATTAGCACTGAACCGTTCATCAGCTCCCACCACACCACCGACCGGACCGGAGGACTCCGATGAAATCAAGGTGAGATCGTCGATGGATAGTTTCACCTTTAGCCGTTCGTATGCTTCCGCATCCAGTAGCATCTGATCGTGTATGTCCTCACCGCCATCGCCCATTGTGCGTGCCGATTTCTTGCCAAGCGACAGTATCATATCGTCACAGGAACGTGCCGCAAGGAGACTATTCTTTACGTTATCATTATTGTATCGCTCCAGATCGAGGAACAATTCTTCCATTGCCGGTACATCGATGGCTCGCTCCTCCACCACGTTGCCCTGTTCATCTAGCGTCCGCCCACATGCCCACCGCTCCGAGCCATCTAAATCAACATCACCTCCAGTTGGTCCCATCGAAGATAGCTCGAGCGTATCGTCCTGCAAACAATTAAGGGCGTTCTCCTTCGATGGTGACCGGTCCGAGGCGAAGGGCTTCGGATCGGGACGTGCCCGTACCGTCAAACGATCAACAAACGCACCCGAAGAGGTCGCAGCTGACGGGAAGCTATAGTCAGCTGATTTGGATTTACCGTGCGCGACCGGTAAACCCGCACGGGATGGACCGGGCACGGGGCCACCATCCGCACCGACCATGCTGCGGATGTTCCGGATCGGATCCATCTTGTGCGGAATTTCGTTAATAATACCTGCCGGCCGGAGGAAAGGATGAGATTTCCGGTAGTGTGCCCGCACGTTCGCTATCTGCTGTTGCTGTAGCAATCGCTGCTGCTGCGGCCCGAGCATGCCCGGGAAGTCGACCAGCAGTATCCGATCCGAGATGTTCCGACAGTCGTTGTGAAATCCAATGCCCGAATCGGAATTGCTCGATGTGGTCGTGATTTCGCTGTGATTGCTCGGTTGCGGTGAGTTCGCTGCCAGCAAATCGTGCGCATCGACGTCCATGCCGGGACGTGGGTTTAACCGTGGATCGGACCGGTTCCGTGGGAAACCCCGAACACCTTCCAAATTGAGGCTTCTTGCTACGGGCGGCTTACCGTATCCACCTCCGGGACCATCCGCTTTCAAAGGCGACTTAAGGCTATACATACTGCGTATCAAATTGACCACGTACTCCGAGTTGGAAGGAAACTCCAGGCACAGGTTCGTTATGGGATCCTTGGTGCAAACGATCCGAAACAGCGCCGCCTTCTCGAGATGCACCTCATGTTCCACCAGCTTCCCATCGATTACAAACACATGGCAGCTGTTCGAAATGACCACGTCTTTGCGCGGATGGCTCAGCACGTCCGCACTATCGCACATCAAACCATCGGCGTATATGGCCGATGTAACAAGCCCGAAGTATCGATTGTCGCTTTCGCTGCTGCTGCTTACATAGCTGAGCCGGGCTGAGGCGTACTTAGCGATTAGGTTATTGCTTGTGTTTGTCAGATTCAGACAGGAGGGTAGAATCGTCATCAGCACCGTCGTTGGGTTGCGCTTCTCCTGACGCATCTTCCGGATGCAGCTACGCACCGTCTGCAACTTCGAGCTGGTCGCTATCTGTTTCGGCATCTCGATCGTGCCAAGGTAACCGACGATGGCCTGATACTCGAGTGAACCCTCCTGCGTGCCCGGACCCTGACCCGAACCGGACGGCCGTACGAGAGGCGAATCATCCCCGGCCAGCTGTACCGTACGCACCATTGCACTAACGTTGGAAATATCACAGCTATTGCTGGCGTTCGGGCTGTGGATGACATTGTACGCCGTGGACGGACCTGGCGGAGAGGATTCGTTTGCCGTCAGTTCTTCCTGACCACCGTCAGCGCCATTCAACAGCAGCGGTTTGATCGGACTTCCCGTTCGACCGGGTGCGACCGATCGCTCCGGAGCACCGTTCGTGCTGCAGGCACCTGCTACACCACTCCCGTTTACCATGGAGCCGGCAGTTGCACGAGAAAATTTAGCCTTATGTGGATATTTCGGTCGAGTACGCTGCTGCTGCGCTCCGTGAAATAGAATGTCCTCGTCGGAGCTGTCGGAGTAGTAATTTTCCGCGATCGCCATCCGTATCGTACCGTGCGTGGTGCCGATCAGCTGCACAACCGATTCGTGCGGCAGTTTCGACACGTTCAGCCCGTTTACAGAGATGAGGAAATCACCTGCGCGCAAGCCGGCCAGATCTGCTGGTGATCCTGCCACGATGCAGGACAGGATGCAGGGTTGTTGTCCGGAAATGGTAAAACCGAACCCATGCGAGCCACGATTCACTTCCACCGTTCGGTTGCCGTAGTTTGAACGTTTCTTTCTTCGTCGATGTGCTGCTCCACCGCTCCCACCGTTGCCACCACCACCACCACTGCCTCCTCCACCATGCATGGTTGCTAGGTTTTAGTGCTTCCTCCTTTGCACAACGTCAAAATGTCTTTTTCTGCACAAGGCTGACTTCGGTTGCGAATTGTTCCAAGCTGCCGAACTGATTGCTCTGCATTACTGAAACGTACATTGCAAGCACTGATAACTAGCAGAATACCAATGGACGCGTAACCGACACCTTACTGATGTTATTCATAATACCCTCAATGATGCTGGCTGCATTCCTTTTCTCACTGATGATGAAGATGATGATGACGATGACGGTGGTGCCATTTAACCGAGAACAACAACAAACGTCACCGTCATACCCGAGCGCGAATATCATTCCGCGGATGCTGCGGACTCCTTCTTACAGCAACGCTACCATTCGCTGGACTGCAACACAGCTTGCAATTACATCAACTTCGCATTAGGGCACTTTGTTTAGAAAGTTTTCACTTAAGCAGTCTAGCGAGATTGGCGTGTGTGTGTGTGTGTGTGTGTGCGTCGATGGTTTTTAATATTTTTTCCTCTCTTTTTTACCTTCTTCTCTACGGGATCGTAGAAAGCTGTCAATTATGAAGCGATCTTGTAGCTTTTTGCTGAGTTTCTTCTTTTTCTTTTCGCCCTTTCGTCGTCGAGCGGATGTGAAACGCGAAAATGAGGGCCTACGCTTCGTAGTTACACGGATACGATTTTCTTGCACGATATCAGTAGTGCGCAATTCACGAATTTTCACACTGAACGCGCACTTTATAACTTTTCGCATAAAGGTCAGCGTCGCGTTTCGCAATGCTGAAATCGATACGACACAGTTCGTGCAACGGAAAACAGAAGATTTCGTTACAAACGTAAACAAAACGAACCCTACGTTTGATGCGCGTTTGGCGTCGGTCGAGGTGAGTATGACGTAGATGTGCTCATGACATTTCTTCTGCGGCCATGTTGGTAGGTATTGGGAAAAGTAATTTAAATTAGTATTTTGCTTTAATCATATTCAAGCATTTTGCGAAAGTTGAATGGTTCTTGGTGCAAGTTTATTGTATGTTCCATAGAACATATTCAAAATTAAATCGGCATTTTTGTCGAATATCCAATCTTGTTTAAATTTTGTTTCATAAAACGTCAAACTTGTCAATACATTTGCACTGGGTTGCTGTCAAAATATCCATGTGTTTATGTCTACACACCTTGGAGGAAACGAAAACCGGCAGGAAAAGGAATTGGATTTATTAAATGTTTGCATTATTTCGTCGTGTTGTAGTTTCTTTAGATTTTACTTGCTCCGGCATAGCCACCAAACAACAAAATTTGTGTTCCATCGTGCGATCCCACCAGCCACTGGTGGATGACACGGTCCGACAACGTTTCGTTACCGAACTCGCGGCCGCCGTCGAAGCAAAGTTAGCAGACAAAAAGCTGGAAGCGCAAAAGCGAATGGAATCACGCAAAACTAAACAAGAAGTGCAGCAGCGCTACAACGGTGCTGTAAAGCGTCGCAAATGGGAGGATCCTCCCGATGATCCGGAGGCGGTGAAGAACTTTGATCCTGCGTCGCGCGTCAAACGTCGCAAAAGCATTATACTGCTCGGATACTCCGGCGTGAACTATTTTGGCATGCAGCGCAACCCCGGCACTAAAACAATCGAGGAAGATCTGCTGCGAGCGATGCTGAAGCAGAACTGGATCAACGACGAGGGTTTCCGGCAGCCGCAGCAGATACAGTTCCAACGGGCAGCACGTACGGACAAAGGCGTATCTGCGGCCATGCAGGTGGTCTCAATCAAGCTGCGTAAGGCTCTGGTTTTTTTTTTGCTTTTAAATAGCGTTTCATCTGATTCATGCTACATATCCTTTCCTATAGCGGACAATCTGGACGTTGATGCACTGAACTCGGAACTACCGCCTGACATTCGCGTGTATGCGGTGAAACGTGTTACGAAAGGGTTTAATTCCAAAACCAACTGCGACGCTCGGACTTACACGTACACGCTGCCCACGATTGCGTTCGCACCAAACGAGGAAAAGGTCGACATCAACACATACCGCCTATCGGCCGACCAGCTGAAACGCGTGAACGAAGTACTTGCGCTGTACGTCGGTACAAAAAACTTCCACAATTTCACCAGTCGCAAAGAATTTCTCGACCCGTCCGTAAAACGTTTCATCATGTCGTTCGATTGCGAGCAACCGTTCGTTCCCGAGGGTACGACGGCTGAGTTTGCGACGATTAGGATCAAGGGACAAAGCTTCATGCTGCATCAGATCCGTAAAATGGTCGGGCTCACCATTGCCGTGGTGCGCGGATTAACAGAGAGTGACATAATCGAGAAAGCGTTCGGTCAAGAACGTTACGGGATACCGACGGCTCCGGGGCTTGGGTTGGTGCTGAGCAGGATCCACTACGATAAATACAACAAACGGTACGGCGAAGACGGTTGTCACGAAACGCTGGAGTTTGAGAAGGAAGAACCGATCATACAGGAGTTCTTTAAGCGACACATTGCTTCGACGATCGTAGAGACGGAACTGAGCACCAAATCGATGGTTGAGTGGCTTGAAAAACTACCCCTGCATAGCTACGAACCGCGGGACGAGAACGAACCTAACGAGTGGAAGCCCCGGAAATCGAAAGCTTCAGACGATGACGATGAATAGACAACCAATTGAACAAGTCCGGATAGTACACGATTGACAACACCAGGTTTCAGAATCCATTTGTTCGTCCGAATACTTTATTTTAAACATCCCCTTTTGGCGAACATTTTCAGTCTTCCGGTGCTGCTAAGCTAACTACAGCCATCTGCAGTGCACCCTCGCGGGTACTGTTTCCTCCCATAAAGCCCGTTTGGTGGCAAAATGTTGCACCCGCAACACCCGACACCTGCTCTAGCTCCGCATCACGTAAACCACGCCATGGCTTGGCCAAAAACTTACGACACACGAAGCTGGATGGTCGCACCGGCACGCAGATGATACGCCAATCGCTCTCCTTGTTGGAATAGATGACGTACTTTACCTTCCCGACCAGATCCTTTTCCTGTTCGAGTTGATAAAGATGCTCCTTCCAGGGACAGGGGCGCTCTAGCTCCATTATTTCACCCGACTCGTGTAAGGTAAAACGATTAGTCAACGCTTTTGCCACTATATCACGGCCCGGCCACCAACAAGAGGCGTAGTATGTAACTTTATCTACGAACTCTGCGCCAACGTACGCTTTAGCCTTCTCGAAGCGCTCCAGACAGCCGGGAGCGGGCGAAGGTTGATCCCACTGGGCATTGAACGCACCAACACGCGCACTCAGATGGGTGGAAATGTTATACCGTGGTTCGCCGCCCTCAAACATAGGCACACCGTTGTCGATCGCGTCAATTTCACTTATCAACCCGTCGTAAACCTTCTCATACACCGCCGAAAGGCATTCGGCAGTTGGTTCCTTGCCTTGTTTGCGCTTCAGTACCTCGCTGATTACTTCCTCGCCAAAGTACGTGTACACAAGGCCGGCCGAACTGAGCCGGATGTCCCATTCAATGCCCAGCTCGGGTCGCAGCGTTCGTAACGTTTCGTTGAACTTGCCCTGATGGTGATCGTACCGATGTCGTTCCCGATCAAAGATACCTCCGACATCTATCACAACGTCGCACTCATCCAACTTGGCCATGTCACGGGTTCGAATGATTTCTGCTGATGCGTAACGTGGGAGCTGCTGCAGCATGAAACAGGCCAAAACTTCATCACAGTGGAAAATTCCGTCGTGTGTTCCGATCCTCACGGGGCGGTCGGAGGTTGCGCTTGGTACATCGTTTTTAAAACGTTTTGCGGCTTCAGGCACGTTGGATGTCATTTTGCTTAAATGTTTCACTGATAAATTTTGTGAAGTGGAGCTTTGCTTGGGAAAGGTCGACGATGTGTTGAGATAAATTCTGCCCGTAGCAATTGCTCTACCCGCTAAAAAGCGACCAGCTAGGAACATTTCTGCGCTTCCGACACATACGTCAATATGACGTTTCTGAGATGAATGCGTAATTACACGATGAAAAGCTTTAATATTTGTAACATATTTAATTGTATCGAAAGTTACCTTCAACATTTTGTTTTACATTGGAATTATTTTTGTATCAATTAAATCAATTAAATCAAATGGGTTTGCTGTTGTAAATAGAACCAAATCGATTTTTCGATTCGTTTTTATTTTTTTTAACATAACCTCACAAAAGGAAGCGACACAGCTTTTTGACGTTCCAGAATCAAAACAAATAGTCGCCGTAACGATGGCTCTTTCGCTGTGGTCTAAATATTCTGCATTTAACAAAATCACCAGCAATGTTCTTCGAAATTTTTCACTCTCATCTGTTAATCAGCTTAAAGAAAGTAAGTGGAACCAGTGACTTACAGAAACTCGTCCTCATTATTCCTTTTTCCTCGACAGTCAAAGAGGTTACAGTAAACAACACCCTTGTCATCAAAGGAGAATATGTTCCCTCGCCCCGGCAAGACACACTCATACCGCAGCTAGTTGAGGCGCGCCAAAAAGGCGAACGCTTCTGTCCACAATGCACGCTGGGTCTGGACGTGAAGCACACCGATGTTCTTATCCTCAGCCAGTATGTGCGATCTGACGGTTGTATGTTACCGCGCCGGATTACCGGATTATGTAAGCGCCAACAACGCCGGATGGGTGCGCTAGTAACGATGGCACAGAAAGCGGGTCTGATGCCGAACCTGACTCCTGCTGCGAGCAAAAAGGATCCCAAAAAGCGGTACCAGTGGAAGAAGTACAACAAGTATTTCGACGAAGAAACGATTAAATGTTAAACCCGATCCAATGTATACCGCAAATTGGATACAGTAGGATAGATTCATTATAAACGGTGGAATGCGTGTGTTTGTTTATTTCGGGCAGAGATTTAACTTTGCGTCGGCTTTACGTAGTTACGAACGCGTCGAGTTCGCGCCTCAAGCAGAGCTTGCTCAAGCACCTGAATCATATGCTGCAGCATCGCTGGATCCGTTTCCGCCAGCACTTCCCGTCGCGTATGCTTTAGCTGAGTTTCTATTTCTTCTTCCGTTGGTTTTGGATCCGATCGCAATTTTTCTCGGTACTCACTGACACATTCCTTATCGAGATGGAATTTCATCTTGATAATTGGCGTCGCTTGAGATGGAATAGTGCGAGACGCTATGCGTCCCTCAATACGCCATTCCAGCTCACGGAAATACAGCTCGTCTTGGCAGGATGCTCGCATTACATTGTCCACTAGGTTGCGTTTGCTCGTTATGAACTGCCACAATATCTCCGTCTGCTTCTCGGTAATCGTTTCTAACGTTTGAACGGTGGCATAAAATTCACGTTCCGATAGAGCCATCTTTGTGCTGTCGATTAGTAACGCAACCAATGCTTCCAGCGCGCCACGTACAGTATCGTATGTGGAGGATAGTTTCTCTGAAGCGAAAGAAAACATATGTTGACTGTATTTCTTAAGGAATACTACATAACTTACTTGCTGCGACGGTGCATTTTTTCTCGTTAAGGCCAGAATTGATGTATTCTATAGCTAGTTTGCAGAATTCGATTAGCACTAAAAATACACAAAAGAATCGTCACAACAGTAATACGTTTCCAATTCTATCTCGTTCTACCTTCATCCGGTTGCTCAAGCAAAAAGCGAAGCTGTTTGGTCTGCTCAGATCGGATTATTCGAGACATTACATGTATTAAAAATCTTTCTTTCGTCGTGTACGATGTAATAACAGTTTCGTTAAATGGTCGATTGTTGCACAAATAGTAAAATAGTTTCCTAAAAGGAACCGGCACTTCAACTTATAGATTAATTGCAACAATATTAAATTCGATTTTTCCTATTGCACTCCTATGCACTTATCGCCTAAAGAAGTGTTTAGGATGCGACTTTAAAAACAAGCGCATTTGACATGCGTCAAAACACAACAAGCAATTTTAATTTTTGTTTGTCATTCTTGTGCCGGCGGGGACCGTTGTTGTTTGCAAAATCCGTGTAGATCCATCATTACCGACGATGAGTTTATGTTTCGGTGAAATTGTGGAACCGTCCACACGAGCATTTTGGGATGATTACGACGAAGAGGCAGAATCCAGTGGACCATCCATAACGCCGTATGTGAACGTGCACCAGACAAGTTAATTTCCCTATAACTCCAGCCTACTATTCGTCCGTTTTAGCTTGGAATGGATCTGGTACAGTGATCCCGAAGAATCTACCGGCGAGCAGGAATTACAGAAAACACTTCTAACACCGTTCCATTTCGTCATCGTCGAAGGACAGAAAATCGGTGCCTTCATCAGGAAGGTGCTTCTGGACGGCAAAAGTAACCCCATCTGCAGTCTTTCGTGTGGTACCGTGAGCATTTTCCACGCACCGGCCGAGGCAGTGCTGCTTGCCGTTTCAGAAGAGCTTGAACCGAATCTGTTCGGTCAGATTGCGCAAAAGCTTGCCCCGTGGGTGGAGGCAGCGGAAACGCTTGCCACCATTACGCTACAACCGGCCGTCTTATACAAAGGACTGACGGAGCAGGAGCGGGAAAAGGTGTGCATCATAAAAGCGCTCGGAGCGGCCGGCTCACTGACCGACGTTGGTCCATTAGAAGCACCGAACGTGGTAACGGGCGTGGCGGCCGGAGCGGCTAGTTATCGGAAGTTCCAGGGTAAATCGGTTGCCGTGTACGGTTGCTATCTGGATTCGGTAATACTGGATTACGCGTCTTCGGAACCGATTTTACGCCTTCTGAAAGCGTTGCGGGTACCATGCGCCGATCGGTACGAGTTGAAATTCAAGCCAAGTTCTAATTTATACATGTAACAGCATTGTTTAGGCGAAATAAGGAATGGCACGATTGTGGTTGGGGTAATAAAAGCAGAACAGAACTGTACCGTATGCTCTTTTTTGTGGTAAAAGAACAAGAAACAAGCAAAAATCAATACCACTGAGATTACAACCCGATGATGCTATTACTTTATTGCGAATCGTTCAGCACAGCAGGCTGTGCGAAGCGCACATCCCTGCCTCCCCCCTCGTTCTTCTCATCGCTTCTTTTTTATGAACTAGTTCCGTAAGAAATAAATCAACAACAAATAATCTCGCGCTGCCAAAAATTTCATTCCACGCTATGCAGAACCAGCGCCAATTGAAGGATCCACCGGAAGCAGCGTTTATATCCTGTAAATGTGTGTTTGTGGGAGTGTTTCGCTTTGTATGCACCACGATGCGTTCAGTCCGTAAATGAGATTGCTAATACTAAACCCTAGTCAGGAAACTGCTCCCTTCGCCCAACGCCTTTTCACGCCATGTAAATGAAGGTATTTATATCGTCATCATCCCGTCGCATGTACTTATGCTCTATTAACCACTCCAGCTGCTCCTTGATCATTTTCTTCGATGGCAGGAACATGTTTTTAAGTATATCCACCAGCTCGGCCTACAACAACAAAACAAAACCGCAAATTACACGATGCGCATTTCATCATCACGCCTCGGCTGGCATCTCAACCCTACCTGTAGCGCTGCATTGCTGAGCCGTTTTCGCATTTTCATGATCTTGATGATTGCCTCCTGCGTGCGCAGTATCCGCAGCTGCACAATCGACTGATTGTCCTCCTGCTGGGATCGCTCCGTGCTGAGCTGCAGCCGACCGACCAGATTGACCTTGCCGCGTCGCTGCGGTTTGCCGTTCTTGATGATGGCAAACTCCTGATTCACCCAGAACAGTGTGTTCTCGCTGAAGTCCTTCGGATTGCCGATGACCGGTTCGTACAGTAGTAGCTGCCGCTTCAGCTTCGGGAACGCAACCAACGACCAGAGCGTCCGGCGCAGCTCCGGATCGGGCAGCTCGGTGGCGAGCCGGAGATTCTCGTACGATACCTTCTCGTTCGGGCGCTGGTTCCACGCGAACAGTACCGCCATCTGGAATGTGGTCACGTCCAGATCGAACCGGCCCGTGTTGTTGGCGAACGTGATCGTACCGTTGCTCATGTGATGGTACCACTGCAGCTTCCGGCCGGAGTGTTTCTTCTTGTAGAACTCCTCCACCTCCGGTATGTAATCCTCCAGCTCGAGCGGCAAGCTAACCGACACACGCTCCGAACCGCGGGCCCACGCACCAGCGTTCAGAATCTTGATGTTGATCGCATCGTGGCGTGTCGTTTGCGACCGGAACTGAGTATTTAAATCTTCACTAACCTGTGAGAAAGAGAGAGAGAGAAAGAGAGAGAGAGAGAGAGAGAGAGAGGAGAGAAGGAGAGGGAAACAGACGACCACAAGGGTTGGAATGACTCGTTCGATAAGTACATTTATTCCGATCAGCTGATCAGCACATACCTTGATATCTTGGAACATTCTTGCCAACTTGTTGACGTAGTCCGCTGGCATGCCGACTTCCCGTAACCACTCAACCATATCCTCTTCCTTCTCACTATCGGCGCTAGAATCGAGGATGAGCCTGGGGAGTGGAGAGTAGGGTCGATTATTATCCCGAGGCACACAAATCGGATTGCCCACCCCACCCCGCCTATTATTCATTACCTGCGCGTTAGGTGAGCCTTGTGGTAGCGCATGAAGACATCCTTATTGCTTACATACTTGAGCACCAGCAGCACGTCCTTCAGGCGAGATTCGATCTCCTCCGTCGTCAGCCGCTTGCTGAATGGTGTCCGCCTTAGCAGCATATCACAGTAGTTGGCCAGCAGCTCCGGGCACTTCGATTCGGGCGTGGAAATTTTGATACCACGCGCCATCGCCGTGTTTGTGGTGGGCAGCTCCAGCTTGAACAGTGTAATATCGTTCACCACCGTCTTGAACGCTTTGTCACGTGCGGTCAGGAAGCGCGGATCGTCGTTGAACGCTTCCTTCACCAAATCGCTGAAGCGCCGAAATAGCTTCAGCAATCGCTCCACGTACTTCTCCGAGTCTTGCGTGATAATGTCGGCCGCCGCCACCATGTCCGCCAGGCCCGCTTGCACGATGTGGTTCTCGAGATCGCGCAGCATCGGATCGACCCCGCCCGCAACGCGGTCCAGCAGTCGGAACATCAACTGCAACCGGGCAGTTTCGCGTGCCTCAATCAGCGGTGCACATTCGGCCAGCAGCGTTGGCAGATGGTCACCGATCAGTACCGTCACGCAGCACTGTCCGAGTGCGGTTATGCTGCCCGGCTCGAGGTACCGCTCACCGCGTGCTTCCTCTTCGCGTAGTTTCGCGTCCGCGTACTCCATGAAACTTTTCACACCGTTCGTCTGCAGCTGCTCGCTCGCCTTGAGCCGATAGAATGCAGACGTTGCCTGCAGGTAGGCGGCTTCAAAGTTTTCTCGATAAATCTCCAGCTTGTCCTCCGTGTTGGAGCACAGATTGACGTAACTTTCGCGCACCCCAATCACGAGCTGCGAATCGAACGCCTCACCGTTGCGTTCCGCGTGCACTAGCTTCATCGCGGACTCTTGCAACCGGTGCTTGATGTTCATGAAGATGCTCTGATTCCACGAGTCGAGCATTAGCTTCCGCACGATCGAGTCTTCGGCGTGGTTCGGTTTTTTTGAAGAACTACTGCTGCCGCCTCCGCCGCTGCTGCCCCCTCCGGCAGCGCCACTACCACTTCCGCTCGCACTACTCGCTGTGCTGGTGGCACTGGTCGAAGTGGATGCCGCTGAATTATGGCAGGAGCCGGGCCCGGTTGCCGTCGAAGAGGACGAAGATGCACCACCACCGGAAGAGGAAACGGACGACGAGCTGCCCTTGCTCTGGAGGCAACTTTCGAGCTTGGTAAATGGCAGTGGCAGGTAGTTGCTTTGCGTGAAAAACTTGCGCCACTCGACAATGTACGCTTTCAGCAGTGCCTGCTCCTCACGCTGGGCCAGTACGCGTATCTGTGCCTGCTTGATGTACGCCACGATATCCTGCTGGAGGCTTTCGTGTATTTTGAGCGGGCCTTTATCGTCCCACAGGCACACGAGATGGACGGCGAAGAACAGCTCCTGCCACTCGGACGGTGTGACGCGCTCCTGTTTCAGCAGGCTCAGCACCACCGGCCGCATGCTGGGCCATTTGTCCTCGAACGTTGAGTTCTGGATGGTGGGAAGAGAAAACATAAGGAAATTGAGTCGGAACGTCGGGTGGTGAAAATTGGTCTTCATTACACCACATTTACCTTTTGCATCATCTTGTCCCGTTTGCTATCGAAAGTCGCTCGCTTTGATCCGTTGCTAATCCACCACTGTTCGGACGGATTGGATTGCGCCCGTTGTAAACAAAATGAACCTGATGCCACAAGCTTCCTACGATGTTCGTCTCCCAGGCTCGCTCATAACTATTCCGCTCCACGTCTCCACGGTGGAATCCTTTTTTCCTCGCGTCTTCTTCAAGCACGACTAATTAATGCACTTTTGAGGTCACACGGTGCGGTGATCCTTTCACCTATCCACACACTGGTTCGACGTTTGCAATATACGACACTTTTCCGGCACATATACGCCGTTTGCGGTGTACACGCAGGATGATTTGTTGTATGTACCGCAACTAATTTGTTTCCATGATCCTGGCCCGGTCGTGTTAGCGAACGGCTGGAGAAAGTTTTGCGAGCCGCGATAATGTGGAACGTTGTCGCGTTTTTTTTTGTTTTCTTTTATTCGCTGATGTTGCTAATCATACCGACGTCGGTTCGATGAGCATGCCACGGCAGTGGACGGAAATGGCCACTAGCGTGTGCGTTCGGATATGTGAACACGTAACAACTTCACGGTGGGTTCATGATGCCACTAGTGGAAGGTATTTCAAATTATTTTATGCTGAACTAAATCCACAAACAGCCAGTTACACTTCGCGTACTAATGGGAGAGGGGGAAACCGGAGCGATGATTTTCAGTGAGCTGTCAACGCGATAGTTTCGGAAAATGGGATGGAGGGGAGCGGAGGTTTCCAATGACAGACGACAAGCCAACATCAACATGGGTATCCTAATGGCTCAAACGTTTTGACAGTTTGTTAATTAAATAATCCTAAAATTGGTACATGTTTGTCCAAAAAACAATATTCATTATTTTCATTATTCGCATTTGCACACATTGTAGTATCTTCAAATTAAAAAATGATAGTCAGAGCGACATGGGGCTGCTGAAATTAAAATGTATTTTCCATGTTTCTTGCAATGAAAGTATTAACACTATGATGTCTTAATTTTACCCATTTATTTAACAACATTATAATCTTTAAAAAATCCCGTATCGCACGTTTAGAATGCTGTTTGTATTTCGTTGCACATTAGCCGGGTTTGGTTTTAATCATAAAACGTAAACTAAACAATACTTGTTCCTCCGGTTCTCATCGGTATATTTTACAAACTATAATATCTCTCATAAAACTAATGCATTTCTTCTAACGAGAATAAAGAGTATTTTGCGGTTTACATTCGTGTTACGAATCTTTTGCACGAAAATAAACTTTCCAACATCCCGAAATAATGATAAAATAAGCATCCCGCACGAATTAAAAGCAATGTACATTTCTCGTTTGAACATAACCGACTAAGAAGTAAACCGCACGGAACTATCGCACCACGTGCAGCTGGAAGGTGGCATTTTTGCCGGCCACGGCCATCGCCAACCGTCCGCTCAGGTCCTTGCTCAGCTCGTGCCAAATACATTTCCCGATCAGCGACACCGACTCGATTGACGGCCGACAGATGACCAGCACCGTCAGGCACATACCGTCGGTGGGGTTCGCTTGCGTTCCGCTCGTATGATGCTCCACACTCAGCACTCCGTGCGGTCGGTGCTGTGGCAAATCTGCCCCGAACAGTTCGATCATGAACTTCTTCAGCGTGGAATGAATACTGCGACCCGGATGGATTTCTACCGTTGGAAAGTGGTACGCCGTTTTCTCGCTCAGCAGTACGTATACCTGGTTCGTAGTCTTGTTCTTGATGGCCACCACCACCCGAAGGTAGTTTTTGTAGTGTGCCTTCCGTGCGGGCAGTATTTCTCGGTGCCAGTTCGGATCCTTTGGCTGCCGTTTGCGAAAGTTGCGCGCCAACTCCACCACGGGCAGTATGTCGTTCGCACGGAGCGAAAGTTCGTTCAGATTCTGACACCACTTCGCCTGTATGGATTCCTGGTCCGCTTGGGAAGGTGTTTTCAGCTCACCGCCGACTACATTTCCAGTTAGCACGAACCGGAACCACGAACCACCGGCCGTTTCCACCGCCAGCAGCGTGGTGATCTCCACCTTAAGCCCCGTCTCTTCCAGCACCTCACGGGCACCTGCCTCGACGATGGTTTCACCCGGTTCCATACGGCCCGCAGGCAGGTACCACTTACCGGCGCAGGATTCTTTCGCTTCCTGCATCATCAGCACCTCGTTGGCATCGTTCACTATCACACAGGCCACAACGTACGTGACCGTTTTACCCACTATCGGTACGTAGTCAGAGGATGCGAGCGGCTTTACGCCCTGCGCTTCGGTGGCCGCATTCTGCTCCTCGAGCGTAAAATCGCATAGTTCGCTCGTTAGCTCATCCAAATATTGGCCCTCGAGAACGCGCACCAAGTTTGTCTCCATGTTAATCTGCACAAGGAATAGATGTCTCAGAGGCAGTTTCAATCAAAGCAACCGTTGCAAGAATTTCGTTTGGCACTCCGCGTTAGAAAAAATCGTATCAAGACACACTTACACATGAAAGACTTTCAACACCATAGCGAACGTATAAGCAGTCGGCGGTTGCTTTGATTTGCTTTGAGTTCACTGTGACTGTCACCTCGTCAAGATGCCGCATCAAATCGCCACAGACTCCCAACGTCTTCCATTAATTAACGCGCACTCTCCCAAGCGCCTAGGCACGTTACTTGTGCGGGCGCTCCTACCAAACCAACGTCGTCGCACACGCTAACGCACCGCACCGTTCGTTGCCAACGCTGGAATGGTGTACACAATTGAAAACAGGTTAGCTACGGGCAGGCAAGTGTGGCCTTTGTAGCTACGTAATCTCTGGAACGTTGGCGCCGCAGACCACAGCCACAGATTGAGAGTGGAGAAAACTTTTCGGACACCCGCTCAGTGGCGCAACGGTGACGAAAAAGCTGACGTCCCACGACACCCAACTCCAGGTCCAGCCCAATCCAGGCGTTACTTCGGTCTGTGTGCTACAGATTCATTCACCTCTCGTCGTTTTACCATCTATCAGCTCTTTCGTTGTTGTCGTCGTCGTCGTCTCGGACACGATCGAATTAGGAACTAGGCGCAGGTGGGCTACGGGCTTCGAATCGCCTCGGGAGATTCCAGAGGTTTTACTTTCAATTCGCTTCGGTACACGTGGCCGAGACGGGAGAGGCACAATCAAAGAAACGCGATTCTACACCGATGAATGAAACGTGAAGAAACAAACGCTGCTAGTCCATGATTACTTCCCCAGAAGTTCTCAGTATTGCCGTGCCCGGCATCACACAAACGAATGGGGGGCTGAAGATGATTACAGAGCTGCGGAGAAGAAGGAAGAAAGAAGCAAAAACAAAGGTAACAAAACGAATGATCACGAGCGATACGAAGCGCGATGGAAAAGCGAACCGATAGTAGCATAAACGGGATAAACTGCGATAGATAATATTGATGAAACATGATGCAAACAGTAATTGGAACGTTTCACAGCACAATGTCCGCACCGAACAATGGAATAGTTTAACGTAAAGTCTAGGTTGTTTATATTTAACCAACAGTATCAAGCTAAATTAGAGACTGTAAAAATTATGATCCCATGAAAAAACATAAATTGTATGCGAGCTTGGACAGCCGTCAACAAGTCTCGCTGTGTTTATTTGTTTTCCTCACATCCATCCATCCGTCGATACTGGGATACGGTGCCGAGAAATAGCCAACGTTCCACAACCTGCGGATACGCAATAAACCCAACAGCCGGAAGAAAATGTGCGTTTCCGTTTCAATTCGTTCGCGAGGGGAAAACAAACGGTACAACTTAATTGAACGATGCAAAATGTCTGTAAAACAACTCGATAGCACAGCATGACGGCGTGTAATGTGCTTGTAAAATAGGGTGTTAAGCAAGTGTTGCGTGAAGAAGGGCCAAACGAGATCAATAATTTGTATCGGCTTTGGCGCTACGAGAGCTAGGGTCTCAAGTATTTGCAGTATTCGGAGCAGACCATCCGAATGCAGGGGGATATAAACTAATAAATCAAGCCTGCTGCGTTTCAGAATGGGTTTATTCGCGACTAGTCGCGACCTACCGTAATGGCGGCTATTGCCTTATGAATGAATTTGTGCACAGCATTTTTGAAACCCAACGCACGTGAAAATGCACGATCGACTGCACCGGTCGCTGTTCCACGTCTTTCGCACTATCTTTCGCAAACCAGATCCGCCGGTAGCCATATTCCAATCACTCCGGAAACCCCGATACGGTCCAGTGGCTGGAGAAGGTGTTAAACCGTTTTCCTTCTGCCAAAACCAGCGCGTATGTATGTATCTCACACCGTCGTCTCCGTTGTGTATTTCTTCTCCGGTGCTCCGCGTCTTGCGGGCCAATTTGCTTCGCACCGCCAATTTTTACCGACGGGCTGCAGCAGGCACCAGGGCGGAAACTTGCGGACGCGGGTGAAAGCTACAGTCGCGGTTCTGCGTCTCGTTTGTGTACGTGGGTATGGACTGGTGTACGCATTAAAACCAAAACAACGATAAAAATTGAAAACTACAGCGAGCGAGCGCGAATAAAATGAAAAAAAAGCATAAGCAGTTTGTGCGAGGTGAATGATTCCTGATTCGATCTCAGCAACCATCCAACCACCAACGACAGGACGCGCCAGTAGGCGACGGTAGTTGTCCGTACGGTCGCCGCTGCGATGATATCATGACTCCACCGTTTCGGCGATTAGTGTTCCGTTCGACTGATTACGCTCAATTTCGATGGTGATTATCAAACGCTGTTGCACTCTCGGAAAAAACCAAAACTTCCCGCGTGGGTTGGAGATTGAAACGCAAGCCATTTGAAATTATATCTCCATATCAGACAGAAAGGTGTGTGTAGTTTCCAGTGGCGCATCTCCTGCCCATTACGAGCCTATCACGAGTTCCATATGTTGGCGAATTTTGATTGAATATCGCCAACTTTCTCGCCGATGCAGACAACGGTGCTAGCAGTGGAAAGAAGAAAGGGCAAAATTAAGTCACCCTTCCCATCGGCAGCGTAGGAATGTGACCCACAAAGTGTCGAACACACAAACAACGTGGTCCCGAGGCATGAAGAAACGATCGATCGAACGAAAGACCATGGCGAGGAACGTCAAGGTGACTCGTTACGCATAAATAAGCATGCCGATGTGTTTGCTTATTTGAATAAAAGAAATGCGGCTTCTAGCTTAGCAGCTAGACGTCGCTACGGCAACGAGCGTGATCGAGCGTCTCTGATCAGAACCACTGTCGCCATTGTGCAGACAAAAAAAGAGGAAATAGCAAACGGCGATCCCACTATCGGGGACAGGTTTGGATTAGACCCGAGGGTCAAATGTGGACGACTTCCTACCAGCACAAGAATTTAAATCTTTATGGTTGGAAATATCGTTCGGTCTTAAATTTGAACAGTGCGTAAAGTTAAACAACACGTTTTGTCGCACATTTCGTATACAAACTGATCGCTGATCGAGAAGCATGATATCATTCCAACTCTCGTGTGGAGTTGTTTTTTCGCGCTTTAAATAAATTTCGTTCCTTTCCAAAAGTTTCATTCCGTTCGTTTCACCGATCATTGTGTCATCCCTGTCGAAATGGGATAAAAATCACACTTCATGCCGCTGTTGCGACTGATGGTGGCTCGCGGTGTGACCCAGAGTTTTTTTTTCTATGCATATTTTATGAGCCAATCCTTCTGTAAGGGTGGAATTAATCGAAAGCAAGAGGTGCCTTGTTTGGTTATGATGTAAGCGCTTAGGCGACGAGAGAAGATGCTTATGTAAACTAAGGACTGGACCAGACGCACTCGCTATGCGGCCCGTCTGGGTACCACCCAAGCTAAACGTCTGCTCGTTCGATACGGTCCAATCACCAGCAGTTAAGTTGTTTTGGTGGTTTTGGTTAACTGCACCATACATTATGGACGATATGAGTTATTTTGATTGCTGCCGTTATAAATTGCAAGGAACGATCAACAAACAATACTAAAAAGCTGTATTTCGTGTGTGTATGTAAAGTATGTGAGAGTGCAATGGATTGGAATGCAGTGGAAGCGCATTGTTTTATTAATAGTACCGATTTGCGCATTGCAGTTCTTCGCACCTGTTGTGCATCACGGTTACACTTTCACTGCATTTCGTTCCCTTTGTGCACTGTTACTGCTCACCTGTTTTTGTGATATCGCCAAGAGACACGCCGGACCACAGAGTTGACCCACCCAAAATACGGCAATTAGCCGTGACTTAGGTGCTTCAATGCAGCATTCCAAACACAATGTCCGTAGTCCGTACACTTCAAGAAAACAATGCGAACGCTGGAAGTTTCTCCGGGGTGCACAAGATTCACAACTTGATAATCAAACTAAGTCACGGGCTGCTGTGGTGCTGATGATGCTGCGCTCACGGTTGGTATTGCTGGCGCTCGATACCAAATGCGAGGCTGCTGCAGACGAAATATCGTGGGAAACGAAGTTCAACAAAGCCGGAGCCGGTTTTGTGGTGTTTAGAAATGAAAAGTCGGTGTGCATATTTGTGGAAAGGGTGGGCGGACGTTGCCTTGCTAGGGGGTTGGTTGTTTTGGTGGGGATAGCACTGTTGATGTTGTGTGTTATGACGTACGTGACAGGTTGTTGCTTATACGCAGCGAGGTTCATTCAGATGACAAATTGTGCATAAAACTCAGTTAAATTGTATGTCAAATACAATTCCAATAGATAACAAAGCATGTTACCTTATTTTAAAATATAACTTATGTTGTATGTATGATTAATTAAAAATATTTCTAAAATTAACTCTACTGTCAAACCGAAAAGAATGGGCTGTCAAATTATTCTGCATTGCGTAGCCCGATTCTTCTACACACATCATGATCTGATCAAAACAAACAACAGAAAAGTCTGTTGTGTTTTAAATTTACCTCAAAACTATTCCCATCAAAAATAAGTACACCAGCATGCCCGTTCCAATAGAAGTGTGTGTTGATTCGGTGTCTTCCGCCGTGAACGCACTGCACGGTGGGGCCAATCGAATTGAACTATGCTCCGCGCTGGGCGAAGGAGGCTTAACGCCAACGGTGGGACTGTTAAAGGAAGTCTTAGCTACCGTTGCAGATCATCATTCCGACTGCGGTGCGCCGTTGGCTATCCCGGTGTTCTGCATGATCCGATGCCGAGGTGGTGGCGATTTTTGCTACACCGACAGTGAAATGCGCATCATGTTGTGGGACATGCGCCAGCTGCTACAAAGTGAGCCCCACGGGTTCGTGTTCGGTGCACTGGATCCCTGCACGGGTAAAGTGCATCGGCAATTTTGCGAGCAAGTAATTCAGCAAGCCCAGGACCTACCTGTCACCTTTCACCGCGCTATCGACTGTACGGCGGAACAGGACCTGGAGGAGAATCTTGCGCTGATCAGCGAACTAGGCTTCCGAACCGTCCTGACCAGTGGGCTGAAACCGTCAGCCGAGCAGGGTATCGAGACGATACGCAAAATGAAGCAAATAGTAAACGACTTACGGAGGGTATGGTAGCCCCACTATCGAAGGGCCACTGTGCATTATTTAACAAAGTTAAACTCTTTCGCAGACCACCGGAAAAACGCTTCAACTGATGGCCGGGGCTGGAGTGAGCACAACGAATTTGTCGACAATATTACAACGAACCGGCTGCGATTGGGTGCACGGATCGGCAAGCAAACGGAAACCGTTGACGCATATCGACCAAGCCTTGGTACAACGAGCGTCCATTATCGATCCTGTGCCGCTGAAAGAGTGTGCTGTAGACGTGGTTCGAGATTGGTGCACAATCATTGATCAAATGGACCGACAATAAAACAAACGCTGCCGTTTTTGTACATTCCATACCGTGGTGTAGTTTTATTCTCGAAAGTTTTACACATGCACATACATTTGCCGTTGGAACGGGGCGGGATGTTTTAACGTTGCATACTGCTGGCTCCGGTTGCCCGGTCGGCTGACTTCCGCACCCGTTCGGGAGTGGCGGAATTTGCCCTGTATCTCATGCTCGAGCCGCAGACACCAGCAGGATGCACTACCATACGATGTCATATTCAGTGTTAAGGGTTTGCGTGCGTCATTCTACGCTATCCACCTCCGTGTCACCTATGTGTTTACGATACTATTCCCCTTCCGTCTTAGCGTTGTGTCTGCTGTTTTACAATGCTGTATTATTTATGAATAACGCAAAATTACGAGCTCGATCTTCGTCGTGTTTGTGTTCAAGTTTCTCCTAGTGATTAAACGCTCTGCAATAACTAAGTTTCGTTACTCGTTTACAACAATATCTAATCATACCTATTATTTATGTATATATATACTTTCTGTTTCATGTTTTTTTTTTGTTTCTTTTATATATGTTTTCATTGTTCCTATTTGTTCAGTAATATTTAGCTCTACTTGCTTCCGAATATACATATATTTTTATATATCTTAATAACACGTCTTCCGCCCACTAGGCACGGTTCGGTTTTTCCGCAATGAGGATGTAAACTTTTGGCCCGTTTCTTTGGGCTGCATCTTTCTAAACTCCCGTCCCCCGTCGCATCGTTCAATTGCATCAATGAAAAATTAATAAAAAAAAAATACATAAACTCCACAAGGCTTTTGTTTCTGCTGAAGGACATGTTTGCGTATATTTTGCATTTCTCTCTAGCGACACAGACACACTCGTCTTTCAATCACGATTTACACTCACACACCGAGCACAAAACGTTTACTTTGATTGCATTCCAACTTTCGTTCTCCCTGGCTACCGCTGTTTTGTATATCACATACACAAACTCCTCCCAATGCCATTGCTTCGGCGGTCAGCAAAGTGTGCCATTTGACTGCTACTTTGATGCTCGCAAAGCAAGATGCTGTGGCAGTTTGGGAAGAGCGCAAATGCGATATACGCTCCACGAAAGAGGAGAGGAGCCTTTTTTGTTAAATTACTTTCACCATTTTTAGATACTATCTTATCTACCGACCATAATGACGCGATACTGATGGAATTAGTTTTTTTTTTCAGAGAATAAACGGAACGAGCATGATGCTACTTTAAACGAACGTTGAAACAACCAGGCCGCAGTACTTTAAGTATTGATCTTGGTCTAAAGGAATGTATTTGAAAGCTTTCTGTCCGATCTTTGTTGGACGTGCGACTCGGTACCGGCCACCACTCACAAAACGGTAGCCAAAATTGTTTACATCCTCAAATTGGTCCTTCCTCCAGTGTCTAGGCGCAAAAGGGCGTCGATTTGACTTAAAAGCTTACGATGCGCGGATTTTTTTTTTTTTTTACTGTGGAAAATATTTGCAAACATACATAGAGCAGAAGATGCCGCTGCCACCCGGCCTCACCAGGTGTAGCTGCGATCTTTCCCCAAGTGATGTCATGCAACCCACCCAATCGAGCGAAACGGGGGAGACAGGACACACACGCGCACATTCGAACATAAGCATAAATCGAACGGAAACAAAACAAAACATCAGTTAAAACAATTATAATATGTAGCAACAAACTCTCCTCTCTTCCTTTCCCACCACTAAACGACGATGTTTCCGATAAAAACCTAAGATTCTACCACTCTTCTGGCGTGCGACGCAGCGCGATCAATCACGTACACATAAAGAAAAGCGCGCGCGTAAGGATGGAAATGGCGCGCTATGAGGTGTATGTGTGTGTGTATGTGGGGGTAAAATTGTTTTACAAAACAGCCATACGAATAAGCACACGTACCGGGTCCGAAGCACGACCGAGTGGTTCATCTATGAACCGGACCGTTCACCCTTGTTCCAGATGGTCCGAACCGAGCTGATCGAAATTTGGCCGAGATTTTGTTGGCCATCAGCACGAGCACAAGATTCAACATTCATAAGTATGGGGCGGACACTTCGGTTCATCTTTCCCTCACCCGGTCGTCCCCACAAACATGGCTTCGGTGCGTACCATAGGCGTTTTACGGCTTGCTTTTACTCGACAGTGTAAGTTTAACGTTTAATAAGAACTTGCTAGTTGCAGGTTGGAAACAAAGGTGTTTTTCTATGATAAGAATGGATGGTGTGTGTTGTGTTTAAGTGTATATATAAGTGTTAGACCGTCCATCACCTGCCGTTGGGTACTCTTCTGTGTAGTGCTGTAGTTCGGTGATGGTGGTACTGCTATGTTCCTGCCACCCGCAAGCATCTTAATCGTTGAATTTACGGTTCAAGTTGCGTCCGAAGAGCGCATTACGGATCTCCGGTACCAGCTGCTGAGCAATCAGCTCCAACCGCGACTCGAGGGTGTTGGAAACCTGTGGCGAAAGATTGGGGCACAGTAAATATACCTTATTCCTTTGTGGTTGGGCAATGGCAGTACCGTACCTTGATGCGTCCGGATTGAGCCAAAAGATCCACTCCGCCAGTCGTGTCGGCCGGTAGGAAGGATTCCGTGTCCAGTGTAACCACCACATCCCGACCACACTTGGATTTGTACGATTCGACGGCCGCCGGCAGAACGTTCTGAATGATCTGAGCATCCGCCTGACGTCCACGGATCAGGACGTTGGCTTCCATCAGCTGGAAAGGTAAGCCACACTTGTGTGAGATTTGCTACGCATGCAACACATCGCTGGTCGGTGCTTACCTGCAGCAAACCCTGCGTGATTAGGGCAGTCAGGATCTCGCCGTAGCGAGCCGGGTCCTTCGTTACCTCACCGAGACGACGACGGCACTCCTCGAGCACGCTGGCAACGTGGTCTTCGCGCACCTTCAGCACCTTCAGACGGGCCTGGTTCAGCATGTTCGATGACTGAATCTTCTTCTGGAGCTCGACCTGCTTTTCCTTCTTCTCGTAGTACTCCATGATCTTCAGGCGCTGCTGCTGCACCAGGCGACCCTTCTCGATGTTGAACTCTTCCTCCGCCTTGGCATCGATTTCCTCCGCCTTCTCGTTGGCCTCCTGCTCGATGAAGGCCATCATGTGCTTGATCTGACAGGATAAAAATGTGCAAATTTAATATTCAACACGTAAGTTGAAGGAATATGATATTTTTTATAGTTGGCTGTGTTTTCTGCCGCATATCGGAACCCCGCAGAAATGCCGCATGTCGGAACGCAAGAAGCTTAATTTGCCTAACCGATACAACCGGAGAAGCATGTCATATGACACCCGCACGAACTGTTACGTCGTCGCTCGAATGGGCGTATGCTTTGAAGTGCTCTGGAGCATACAAAATTGGATAGAAACAATGTTTTATTACAATTCGGATAGATTAATGTTATAATTTGTTATTGCCCTAGCAGAGAAAACAGTGTATCTACGCTCGATAAAACATGGCGAGTTGATCTGAATGCAAGGCATCTGCCAAGGGTCATGTGACACATATTTGGTCTTCACCAAACACTTCGCATCAGCTGAGCGGTGAACGACGAGAAACGCCAAACGATAAAAAAAAACATTTAACTATGCTTAATATTAGTGGTGAAGTGGGCTAACTATCGTAAAACAATAGTTTTTCTTCTATGTAGAAAATATTTTCCCCTCATTCCAAGACTCGTAGTAAACATTAGCCTTCTCACTCTTGGCTTCGCGTAGTGCCCATCAGTCGATCTCGCTTACACATGGTCACACTGTTTGACACTTTTCACATGACGGAGGTCCCGTGACCAGAAAGAAAACGGTGCACAACAGGAGACTGCAAAATCGCATTCCACCTTCACTCGCACGTACTTTTTTGCACGATATTTTGCACAATTGGCAGGCAAGCGTTGCAAGCGACCCTGTAATAGCGTTTAATAATCTACAACTTCTTACCTGTTTCTGAACATCTGCGTCGCTTAGTGCCATCTTGCCAGCGGTGTTGTAATAGAAAACTGCAAACTGCACAGAATTGTGAATAGCCAAATTAGGGACACGATTTCGATTGGTTTGGGAAAAGGTTTGCAAATGTGAAAGAAAACTTGTACTAGTACAATTAGTCTTCACACTTTGCAGCTAAATATTTTGCAGAACTTCGACGTACCGAAAGTTAGAGCCCAGCAGCGCACTTATCACACACACGTCCGTCGTCGTCTCGTTACAAAAAACATTGAAAAAAGATAAAAAATGGCCGTGTCTTCTCTAAATGTCACCGAGTAAAAATCTGTCAAAACTATAAACACTGTCAATTCAAATATCTGGATTATTTAGCTTCCACTGTTAACTGTATTTTCCACAGTAAAATTAACGTATTTGTATTGATATTTCCTCCTATTTCTGGATATTATCGTTGTACGAATATCTCTACTATGTAATTTTTTTTTATTTA
>JXXA01017171.1:0-27481 GCA_000956255.1 Anopheles punctulatus
AAAAAAGAAACAAACATTGAAAGTTTAAACCCTCGCTGGAATGTCATAATACTCTTACCCATATTACCACCGTCCTTATCCAAGCGCCATTTGTAGACCGCTATGATAATCTAACCAGAGCGCAATGTCTGGGTATTCCTGTTCAACGCGCGCTTAAAATCGTACTTTTATGATGGATCACATAAACGCCGCATTCACCAATAACCCTCGCGCAACACTTGGTCGGATGCATCATAAACCACCACGGTTGTTCGGTAATGACCCTCTGATTATGCCGCCCCTCGATGTGAACCTATGGCCGGGGGGATACCTGCTGGAACACCGAAATTCATTCCATGCTCGACCGCAGCCGACTAGGAACACGTTTGTGCAGATAGTGAGCAAGAGGAAAATGTCGGTACCGGTGGTGAAGACTCGTGGACGTGGGCAGTATCGCAATGAGTACGTCGCCGCACTAGCTGGTAGGTTGTTCGGGAGGTTAGAAGTGGTTAGGTAGGATTCCTTCGGTTTGGATGATACTTATCCACGGTTATATTACACGCACAGCCACATCATCACTCGTAGCGTCGGTCGCCTGTGCTGGGTGGTCCTCACCGGCACTACCTACCCTTCGAGGACCCGATTCACCAATTCCCATAACGCCAGATGAAGGATCCTGGATTGTGTCGCTCCTTTCGATCGGGTCGCTCTTCGGGCCGATCATTTGTGGGCTGTTCGTAGATCGTTACGGCAGACGGCCGGTGTTACTGTTCAGTGCGATTCCTCTCGTGGCCGGATGGTTATTTATCGCTTTCGCGGAGTCCGTCGGCGTGCTGTACACTGCTCGCTTACTGCACGGAATCGGATACGGGCTGGCTTATTCGGTGACTCCGATCTATCTGGGTGAAATATCATCCGATGCTGTGCGCGGATCCACGGGGGTGCTAGTGACAGTGATGGCCAAACTGGCTTTCCTATTCGAATACTCCGTTGGACCATATGTAGGGTTTAGGGCACTCGCGTGGATTTCACTCGCACTTCCGGTGTGCTTTGTGGTGCTGTTCTTCTGGATGCCTGAAACACCTTACTCGTTGCTAGCCCGGGGAAATAAGCAGGCGGCGGCTGAGAGCCTGCGGTGGTTGCGTCGTAGCAACGCAATCGATGAAGAGCTGATACGGATGGAAAAGCTGGTACTCGATAGTAAACAGAAAGGCAATCCACTAACGCAACTGCTACTGACAAGCACCAACAAGAAGAGTCTAGTGATCATCCTACTACTCTCGCTTGGCATGCAGTTGACGGGAATCAACGCCATTCTTGGCTACTCACAGACAATCTTCTCTCGACTGGCGCTGCCTCTAACGGCAGCGGAACTATCGATCGTACTCGCGGTGGTCCAGCTCGGATCCGTCATGCTGCCTACGTTCCTCGTCGATCGTGCTGGACGCCGGCCCCTTCTACTCGCCTCGACAGCCGGCTCCCTGCTTGGACTGGCCACCTGTGCCGTGTACTTTACGCTCGACGAAACCACCGATGACATTCTGTCACCCGAGCCGGGAGCAGCGCATGGGTGGATTCCGTTCGTGGGCGTACTGTTCTTCATCATCTCGTTCGCCATCGGACTGGCCACCGTACCGTTCGCCATTCTGGGCGAGGTGTTCCCGAAACACATAAAGGCTGCCGCAAATACCGTGTTTGCGGTTATTACGTCAGCAGTCGTGTTCTCCGTCGTAAAACTGTTCCAGGTGATATCGGACGGTGCGGGTACGTACGTTTCGTTTTGGATCTTCACCGGCTGTACGTCCGTGACGGGAGTGTTGATTTATTTCGTCATTCCTGAAACGAAGGGCAAATCGTTCGAACGCATACAGGAGATGATGGCGCACCGTGGTTTGGGACAGGAGTCGAAGCGGGATGCGAATGATGAAGTAAAGGCGAGACCATTGCTATGTTGAACATGTCAGACAACGTGTTTTTTATGTAAGATGCATTAGTTTATAAGAATATGAGGGTGTTAATTTTTATTCAAACGCGTACTGCAATTGTCATCCATCCGATCGTTTGCAATTTACAGTAAATTCAAATTTGACACAACTGGAACAACAGCAACAACTTTCCAAATGTCAAACCATTCCAATGTAAACAATAACAAAAGCGTTCCGAATTCAGCAGATTTTAGTTTCGGTTTTTAGTGGTTTTGCTCTTGCGTTTGCCGACCGCAAAAAAGGTTTAAGAAAAGAAACGACTCAGCGTAACACACGCAGTGCACACCGAGTTCCCTACACAATGCCAAATTTAGTCGGAAAACCGCATCTTGCCGCTCCAACGATAGCCGTGTTGATGCTGGTGCTATTGATACCGACCTCCTCGGAGGTGGAAATCGATTGTAACAGCTTGCGTATGGGCCAGTACATATGTCCCGATCCATCTCTCCGGCAAATAGATCCCAAAACGCAGCAACTGAGGGGATGCACGCCGGAAAACAAAGCACGTGTTTGGTGCGTCGCCGTAGACGGTATCGTATGCAGTGAGACAAAAAACACCAGCTTCACCCGGGAGATGCCATGCAAGTGGACGTGAGTAGCAACTGATGTCGGTTTTGCCTGTAACTGCTTAAACAAATTATGGCCTGATTTTGTTTCAGTAACGGCTACCACTTCGATACCGCTCTCCTACTCTCCGTTTTTCTCGGGATGTTCGGTGCGGATCGGTTCTACCTGGGCTATCCGGCGCTAGGGTTGTTAAAGTTTTGCACACTCGGGTTCATGTTCCTCGGACAGCTGGTGGATGTGATACTGATTGCAACGCAGGTCGTTGGACCTGCGGATGGTTCCGCGTACATCATTCCCTACTACGGACCGGTTATTACGGTCGTGCGGAGCGACAACTGGACGTACCGATTGCCGCAGGACAATTGGTGATTGCTAGCCAACATCTTCCGGCTTCCCCACTGGCCCCGCATGGGGCACTAAGCGTGCGAATGACACTTTAGCCTTCATCGAGGTGCGGGATAGAGCAACGCCAACAAGCGTGGCCATTCAAGACCAATCCGGAAAGCTTTCCTTCGCCGAGACGTCGCTCCCGTCTTCGTCCCCGAAAGAAAGTGCGCAAAATGTGATATGATAGCGGTAGTGAAAGTAAGAAGTCGTTGTTTTTTAGCTACGGCGCAGAGATGCGAAATAAAGATTAGTTGAAATTGGAAGCTATAGTATTTTCATATAAATTTTGATCTCCAACATTTAAACAGAGCTATTCTAAGCAAACTTTCAGTAGTTGATGATTCTTAACTGTAAGTCCATGGTTTGGAGCCTGAATGACCCAGTTTCTTAGCGTAAAAAAATTGCAGCAGCTCGTACCGGCTTCCAAGCGATTTTTACTGCCACAAATCGTCTGGAAGGTTCGCCTCAGACTAAATACACAAACCAATAGCAATAAAACGATCGCTGCCGGTCATCCTTGAGCTTCAAATCTCAACAGATAAACCACTGGCAAAACGACAGTAGAGTCATTTGATCGATACGACCCAGAGGGGAGGGACCGGTTGCCACGAATTCGGCTTTCCATTCGGGTTTTTCTCGCTCTCTGTCCAAAAAGGTGAAGACCGGAGGGTGATGCCGGTGTTTACGATGTTCGTGTGCACAATGTTGAGCGACGATGGAACCGAAAACCCGCGGTTCAATATATGGTTTTCTTTTACGTCCTCCGTGGGCCATTTTTTCATTGGGAAAATTGACGACTGCGTGTATCGATGCCGTTGCGCGGTTTGGAATTCGCGCGTTTGGTGAACTGAATTTATGGACGCTGTTCACTCGCTACCTCATCCGGCGGGGCCTCCTACCTTACACAAATTTACGATGTATGCCAGGGAGTTTTCCAGTTTCAGGGAGTTTTCCGTTTGATCCATACCGGCGGCGTGTTGTTTGTACCCGGGCTGGATTATCCTTCACCCGCTCAGTTGGCTCATGATGTGTCTGTTTTCCACGAGCTGACTGTTTTTGATGGATAAATGATGTGCCAAATCGCTTTCACTACTTGCTGCCCCGATGTTCTTTGCGACTCGTAGCGAACCGAGGAAGATACGCTCGTAAGAAAACACACAATGTAAAACCATTCAATCAGGACATGTAAAAAGGTTCGACAATGAAGCAAGCAATGCTTACTCTGCCCTTTACGACCAAACACGATCAAGGCCGCACGTGATCGTGACGAACCTGCCGGCCGAAAAGGTAATCCATTTTATGGGGAATACATTTTAATCAGACACAGAGTGACGTTTGTGGACTGCTTTTTGTAGCGAAATGTGCCGTGCACATAATGAACTTGGCAGTATTGGCCCGTTGTATTGTTGCTTTTTGTGAAAATTGAGTTTATATGATCGAAAACTGATAAATTGTGGTCCGATGAATAGTACATTGATTTGTCACAGAGAAAATTGATTGCGATCGATACAAAAACATGATTTATCTTTCAACATATAGACCAGCCATACTTAGTCTGTTTACGGCCGAAAACGTTTTGATCGTAAAATGGCGGAACTGATCCATCCATGAGATAGGGAGGTTCGATACCGCACGGAATCTTTTCCGAATTTAAGGGTTTCAAGTTCAGTGCCGGCTGGCCAACGCATGGTAGCGAATGATGAATGAGTTGAGAACTTCCCACCGAAGATAAACCAATTTCGTTCAGGTTCACCCACTACCCTTCAAACACTAACCTCCATCACAAAGGTCCCAGTAGGCCTATCGAGTCCTTTGCGATACAAAGTCAATGTTGTGAAATTCCAATATTCCAATCCTTACCGTTTCCACCTTACACCCGGCACTTTAACCAACCCGTCAAAAGAACAAAGCGGCCCGTCTCGCACCGCACCCCAGCCATACCAAGCAAGCCAAAGAATTTATGTATGTCAAGAACGCGCAAACTTTGCTCGGGAAATAGTGTTGTGTTTTTGGTTTGTTTTGTTTTGTTTTTTTTTCCTTTGGAAAAGCAACTTTTGCTGCTCAACTTACCTGCGACGGCGGAGGTTTCGATCACTCCATGGCCATTAGCATACCCGAAATTATGTATCTATGCTATGTCGCTATGTTCCTTTTCAAGGGAGAAGACGGGAGGCGCGGTTTGGCGAATAAAACTGTTTCACTTTTCGCGTGTCATTTCGCTAAGCTTCCCTGCCCTGCTTTTCTCACCCTGTGATCGAACTGTGGTGGAGAAGTTCGATGTGTTTTCTGTACCGATATCAGCAAGCGAAGACAGGAAGGAATTTTTTAACTCACATAATCAAAAAGGGTGCTCATCACCTGAGCGACATTGAAATCCTTTAAGGCGGGCTTGAAATTGCTGCCCACACCTGAGTTGCTATAAGTCGCCTGCAAGTATGCTATCCCGTGCACTCCGCTGCTAGGAATCAATAAGTGTCAAAATGTTGTAAATTAGACATAAACAAAGACGTGACGTGTGAGAGTGAGTGTGTTAGTGGAAAGCTTACCCGGAAAAATTACACACGCCGTGGGAAAACCCCGTGCGAAACGTTCGTAGACACGGCCCATTCCTCATCTTCATCAAACGTATCCGTAGTAGTTGTAGTAGTAGTACACAAGCTAGCGTGCCTAACCAACCGTTTTCGCCGCATCGAGTAACTCGTCCTTCTTCCATTCGTTCTCCTTCAGCTTTCCTCAGCACAGCGTCGACCCGAACTTGCCAGCCTGTTCGTGCACGGGATCCGTGAATGAAATTTCCCGATGGGCACACCACGGCGTTGTTGCCTTTTGGGTGGTTAAGGCAACGAAGCAAGCGCGGCGGCTTGTCAGAACGAGGCTGAGAGAGAGAGAAAGAGAGCGAACGATAGCGCGCGCTCTAGCTGGCATCGCGGAACGCGGGCATTGGCATTGGCGGGGCCTGGGGCGCAGGTTCGGTCGGGCGCACCGAGGTTCGGGCCAGGATACGTGCGGACCACAGACCCGCCAGCCAGTAAGTCAGTGCGGGACCCTCGCCGGGACCGGAAGCCCGGGCACATCCACCATTTGTGCCAGTCAGTGTGTGCCAGTGTTTCGTGATGCGTGGAACGGCTCCACCTCCTCGCGTCTTCGTGTCAATCCGTTTTCAATAATATAAGCGCGGGTCGTAAAACCGCACAACTTAACGACACATGGTGCTGAAGCAGCTCGGGCTTTCTCTTCGCTGACGCCGGGCATGACAGAAGGTGGTGATCCTTGCCCATCACTCTGCCCCTGCCTCTGCCCCTGCTCCCGGACACACAGTGCTCGTTCCGGCTGTGTCGTTTTTTTCTCCGTCCCATACTTTCGCTTATTGCGGGTGCCGTGGTACTCCTGGGTTGTTCGTGTTCGATTCTATTCGCGTTTGCAAACGGTGGTGCACGGTGCGGCGTGCCGCCGGGAAGGACATCACGGGCAAGAGAAAAAGGGTCAAAAGCCGTCAAAGTCGTTGAGGTTCGGGCGATAGTCGATGATCCCATTGGTGCTTTCCAATCGGTTTTAGGACGTCCCGGGTTTCTTCTTTTTTTTTCTGTCGCGCTCTCTCCCTTCGTTTCGTTGTTTAGCTATTTGGCGTTCTTTCACTTGCTTTTTGGGTGCGCCGCTGGTGTTTTTTTGTATTTGTGCGAACATTGCAACCAATCCCCCCCTCGGTGGGGAGACCGGGGAGGGCTTTCGTGATTTACATACCTAACCTAACCGAGGACGACGCGTTCGGAATTGCGGTTTTTCGCTTAAAACAAGATCATGTCGAGCGCTCGCTGCTTAAACTGGTCCCGACCGCCGCCGGGAAGGCATCCAGCCGTGCTCCGGAAACAGCTGTCCTGCGGTGAGCCGTCGCCCGCCTCACACCACCTGCCCGGCGGTGGACGCTCGCAATCGGTAACTAGTACCACCGCCCCCGGAGATACTGCCGACTTCTGCCACTTTCTTGTCACCGGTGCGATCATTCACGCGAACCGTTTGCAAACCTATCACACCTACAATCAGGCGCACCGTGGTGCCAGCGCTTCCCTGCTGCGATCGCGTCCCTCGCTCGACATTGAGGACGGTGGTCAGCAGCAGCAGCAGCAACAACAACGTCGTCGTCCGGCGAGTGCCAGCGGTCTGTCAACTGTGGACGATCGTCCCACGATCCGGTCCGGTCGGAGGGCGATCTTGTGCAAGCAGCTGTCACTGGATAGGAGCATCCTGGTGGCGTCCACAATCGCTTCCGGCATGGCGACGGTTGCATCCGGCGGGCCGCTTCCCCTGACGGTCGGGAGCGACCGAGACGAACTAGGTGAGGGATGGGCGTTCAACCGGAAACCGCAACAGCAGCAACGCACCGGACCAGGAGGAACCAGAAATGAGTGCGTAGTTCTAGTGCTTTTGCTTTTATCGTTTTTATTTATGGAACGCATTCCGAGACATGTGAAGATGTGTATGACTGTTGGCCCCAATGGCATAGGTGCTACTTTGCAGTATCAAAGTGGAGTGAACCGGAGTGAATTTAAAAGTTAACCAACTGTAGTATGAACTGCATGGCCGTGTAGTAGTGCTTTCGGTAGAATTTCAAGAAATCAGTGTTAATTAAAATGTCAATTGACATGGTCTAGCGTGGGTAACATGTACATGATTACCAAAAACAGGTTGCCCAATGTGTTGCAGTGAAATCGGAACGTACTACTTGTGGTCGATTGATGGTCGAAATGAATTTCAAAGATCGAAACAGATTTTACAGCACAATAAGTATAAATTTGAGAAAGACGAAATTCCAAGCAAGCGTAGATCTTGATATGGTTGGGACGGCTTGATGTTTTGCTCATCAATCTGACGAAGTTTACGTGCTAATTGTTATACGTCCTACCTTAAATATATAAGTGAAAACTAATATTTAAATTAGTTAATTTAAATTTATAAGTAGTACTTAGTAGCATTAAATTATTGCTCTTAGTAGAAAAATTAGTACATCGATTTCAGGCACACGTGGGATGTATTTGTATAAAACTAGTGCTTCGTTTCGTATTTATAATTTTGTGCAAATTGATATGTAACCTGATACTCGTAGTTAGTATATGTAAAGCTGGGTGTATTGCACAAACGTTTCTATTATAGTATAGCATCACGATGCAAAGTGCTTCGCTTGCATACCACCTAATAATCTAACGCTTTTTCCATTACCGCAGCCCGGAGGCAGCCACCAAAAAGGGGCTTAAATCGGCCAAGGACTCGCGCATCAACATCAAAATCTTTCTCGGGCAAACCGTGCAGCAGGATTCGTCCGATACCGGCATCAGTGACACGGAGGGCACGGCCCCAACACCAGCGGCACCACACCAGACCAGCCGGCCAGCCGAGCCATCCGTCACGAACATGGTAAGTATGGCATGTGCCCACGCCTCCACGCTTAAGGGTTAGTGAACCGGTGGGTAAGATCTGTGTGTTTGTGTGGCTGTTAAGGAGGGTCCGTGCTCACCCAACCAAACGGGTGCCGAAACTGGAACAAACTTCCTTTCTTTTGCGCCTGTAGACGAATAAGGTCGTCGGCACCGAAGACCGGAAAGTAGGCCACCGGGGCGGCGGCGGCTCTTCTCCTAGTGCCGAACTTGATAATGATGTCTCCCGCACAAAAAGACGACGTTCGCGACGATCCAGTAGTAGGCGGTTGTTTGAAAAAGTGCGAAAGACGTCGAAGGCCAATCAGGCGTTTTTCGGCGTAGATACGGTTACCGGGTACTATGAAGGAAAACTTCACATGACTTACCGACGTGCTTTGGGAGAATCCACCCCCGTACGACAAAATATTACTAAATCCCCGACCTAACACACTGAGGCTGCTCTTCCGACGGTAAAACTCTTGTTCGTGTGTTTTAAGCAATTAAGTATGCCACCAGTGCCTAGTACGATCATCGCGTCAGTGCGGAGTAGTGCATTTCGAGCAGGTTATCTCATTCGCTCCATCGCTCACCCCGAAGCTGTCAACTTTTGTTGACTGACTCGACTGACGACAGCTTGTTTGAAACAACAACCACCCGGGGCTACGGCAAACAACTAGGTCAGCCGGTTCGATTAAAACTGCAGCTCCTCCTGGGGTCCCGTGTCGTGACTGCTTCCGATTTGTTTCCGAAAGGATAAGCACCGGCTGGCGCGTACCCCTGGTTGTGATATTGAACAGTGCTGAGTGGAATTCAATCGGTACCATCCGACACCGACGAACAGTGTTTGTTTCGCAGCCTGATTTCTTTTTTCTTTTTCTTTTTGCTGTTATTTTGCTGTTGCCGTGGCAAAAAAGTGCAGGCATTATTGCACCCCGGTAGGGATTGTATTGTTTTACCATTCGTTTCTGGAACGATTGTGTAAGGCACGGGTTGCTTTCCCTCCCCGGGCTGGGCAGCCGTTTTCAGCCGTGTGCCAGTTGCTGCCGAACGGCGAGGCAAGGCACAGGGCACTGGTAAGAACCCCGCTCGAGTCGATTTCGCTTATCAGGCGGGGACCGTCTGAGAGTGTAAAATGTGCAAATTTGCTGTTTAAATTGTGCAAAACACTGTAGGATAAGTGTGTACTTTCGGACACGGTCCAGAAAAAAAACGCTCTCGATGTCAAAACATTTAATTCGCGTTTAGAAAACAGTTTTGAAGGATAGTTCGACCAAACCAATTGCTAGAGCTCTCCAATAGAAACGAATGTGATTCCACCCTGGTGTGCCATAACGTCCTCAAATACTCCCAACAGCTTTGTGCAATAGTTTCGTGTGCATAATGCAGTATGCCTTAGCGCGAAGTACCCACATAATGAAGTAATTAAAAAGCGATCCGTTTCTTGGTACTCGACGTCCTGTATCGTGGAAGTGAACGTGCATCGCATGCACGGGAAGAAACATTAGCATTAGTAAAGGCTACGAGCGTGAGACATTACCACTACTGGTTGAGGGTAAGCTTTCGGTTATTTCGGTGCAGCAGCGTGCACACGGCTTGCTTTAACTAATAATCCTTTATTAAACGAAACGGAACGAGAGCTTACGATGCACGTAATAAGTGACCTAGAGACTTGGGGACTGGGAACTAACTTCGAGGAGGAAAGCATTTGAAATCATGATAGGATACTGTTTTGTTTGTTTCGGAAATAGCCCTTATGTCCTTAGGACTCTTAATCGAAATGGCGAATCTTAATCGCTTGCCAGACCCGGCTTAGGAACTTTGGGACATAACATCAGCCAGACCATCGTCGAAATTCTTCCCGTACCATCGCAAAGAAGCTGGGTTTTTATCATCTCGCTGCCATATGACCGCGTGTGCACGCTGCTCCCATGCGTGTTGGGAGGTTCCTTTTATTGATTAAAAACTGATAGCCTGATAATGTGTGTCTTGCCTAAAATGTAACGCGCGGCGACTAACTGCCTCGGCAGACCTTCACGGTTCTCGCGCTCGTGACATCGCGCAGATGATTGATGAGGATTGGTGCGGGAGTTTTTAGGCACCCGTCTAGTAGTTGCACAGCGACCCGGTGCAGAACTCGCAGTAGTAGTAACCCTGGAAGCCGGTCACACTGTTGCAGGTCTGTTCGTACGACGCTAGCTGCAGCGCACAACCCCGATCGATCGCGTAACGATTTGCCGACGCCACTGAAAACAGGAACGCCAATTAGAACGTTGCTTTGCTGAAGGTGGAAATTGTTGGATTAGGGTTTTTCTGTGCGTACCGTAACGCTGCACACGGTAGCACAAGTAACCGTTGGCACGAGGCCACGGACGGACGGTGGACGTTAGTGGTGGATACCATGTCACCTGCCACGATGGCGTTGTTTGCGTTGGTAACGTTGGCTGCGGGGTGGTGGGCAACGTTGGTCCTACCCCGCTGCCACCTCCACCATCCGTGGATGAACCGCAAATGACGACACCGGAAATACTGGATCCACAATCCGTACAGGAGTAGCAGACTTGCTGCGAGTGGGCTGCAATAGATCATCCCAGAGGTCTAGGTTTCAGTAGCAAGCAAGGACCACTCACTTCCGATCGTTGCAACTTACCCCGAGCAAGCAGGAGACAAAACACGGACAGAAACGTTAAAAGACCCATGACCGCTGACATAGAGCACTCGCGCACACTTGAATCGAAGCACTCGAAGCACCCCGCGGGACAGCTCCACTGAAACTGTTTCTACGAAAGACGAATGTTCCACCATCCAAGCAGCCCATGATGCGATAAAGCGGCAGGCAGATAAACGATAGGCCGGCGCTCTGGACAGTCTTCCTGAACTGCGAGTCACCTAAACCCATCTGCATATGTAAATGTTATCACAGACACTATCGGTGACCCGATAGGAGCCAATAAACCGGACTGTGCAAAAAAAAAAACAAAAGTTCCCAAAGTAAAGTGATGGATGAGCTGGGCACGCGGCTTCTCCGCTGATGACGCTGAGACGTTAGGCAATCGGGAGCAATGTTTTGCATTTTCCGTAGACAATTTCGATCACCTGCCAGGTCCGGCAGTATCCGGCGTCATCGGATAGGAATGCAATCAGAAATGTGCCAATAGATGTGAGTGACACGTAAATCGAGAACTACCGACCGCGGATCGATTAAAGCGCGCGATCAATCATCACCTGTCGGAAAATGTGTGTTTTGCAATTTGTTGCAGCAACGCCAAAATATTTGTTTCCAAAAATCCCAAAACGCTTCATTCGTGAGAAGTTCGAATGGAAGCTGTCGATCCGCGTGGAGTTGGAAACCAGTTCAGTGATTGGCAGTATGTTGGCATTAGTAGCAGGATGGAAGTTTCCAAGCATCACTCCTAAGTATCCTGTGCGCTCGTAGTGCTTACTTTCCCCGGCCGAAACAACACCTGAAGTGTTAAATTACATGTCAATTACCCGTGACAGCGACGCCATTGGCCGCTCCGGGGCGGGGGCAATTTTCTCGCCCGGCACACGCCGCAATTGCGTCACCGCTGTTACTGCTTTCGTGAGCTTTTGTTCCACCAGAAACTTTGATCCGTGCTCGACTGTCTGCAGCGAAACAACAAAAAAAAAAACAACGTTGTGAAAAATAAAACACAAAATAACAATGCCGGAGAAGTTTTGATGTGTGATTTCTCCATTTCTCGACACGCCATCCAATGCGCGCTGCGGCGAGTCAAATTCTGCTTTCTTTGTGACGTGTTTCGTTCGTTTTCTTTTTATACAGTCCACCGAATCGGCTTGCGCTGCTGGCGGGAAAGGCAAAGCTACCAACGGAACTGCCGGGAACGCTTCATCGAACGTCAACCAAAGTGGGGGCGGAGGTACCACCAGTACGGCAGTGAGCACCGGCAACAACGGAGCGGGTGGCCGCACCTCGTCACTAGCGCAACGCCGGGCCCAGTTCCAAGCGAACCGCCAGAACTCGGAAGCACACGATCGGCGCCATCCGCCGCTGGTTCGTGCACTGTCCGCCCCGATCCGTCCGGCCGATACCGAACCATCGAAGTTCCTGCAAGGCAAGAAGAAACCACGCCGTAGGAAAGTTTTGCGGTAGGGTGGTGGTGATGTTCCCGTCGCAGGTGAGCCAATCGCGGCAGGTTTCACTCAATTTTCGTCTCCTTTCGTAGCGAGAAGGACGAACACAACATCTGCGAGGAGGATGAGTACAGTGACGATGGCGGTAGCAAGATGGCCGCATCCTTGGGGGCACCCGGATCGCATTCGATGGGACCGGCCGGTCGACCGATGCCAGCAGCGTGCATCCTGCCGATGCGCTCCCGTTCCGTGCTAGGCGGTCCTTGCGACATCGAGACGCTCGTTTCGCTCCTCAGTTCCGGTGGGAGCGATTCGGAGAAGGAGCAGGACTCCACGCAAGCCCCGCCCGGCCAGCAGTCACCGACGGGCAACGGTGTCACGTCGTCGTCGGTGGCCGCCTTTAGGGCACAGTTTTCCTCCGCCCACCTCGCCAAGGGACGCGCTCCGATGCTCAAGAAGACCGGCAAATCGGTGTCGTTTCAGGAGAGCGACCTCAAGCCGGCCGCGGCCACGGCCGGGCTCAACCGGGACTACCGGAAGCCGACGTTTCAGCCGACGGTGGCGAACAGGATTCGTCGTACGCAGCAGCTCGTCAGCACGCTCAACGCGTTCCAGCTCAAGGATCGTGATCGAAGGTAGTTGCGTCGTTTCGTTTGCAGGCAACGCCAACGTTGTTTCTCACACTGTTCTCGCACAATTTCAGAGAAGACAAGGAAAAGAACGAATCGGAAGATGGTGGCGACAGTGACCACCACAACGAGGACAGCTCTTCACCAGCCAACACTCAAACCATTTCATCCACTAGCGGCGGTAGCAGTAAAGCGGACACTAAGACTGCACCATCGGCTGTAACCGCTTCCGCCACCGGTGACCTGCAAACGCCGAAGGAACAGGAATGCTACCGACTCTTCCTCAAAATGTCCAAAAAGGGTCTTGCCGTCTCGTACGATACCATCCTGCGCGGGATGCTCACACCGACTGAGCTGCGCGTGCTGCAGAAGAAGAAAAGCCGGCAGCGAAACGAAAATGGCATCGAGAGTACCGGCACGGATGGGAACGTCAGTACCGGTGGGGAAAGCTCGCCGGAGAACGGAGGAGTCAGCTTCTCGGAGGAGCTTCAGTTGCACCACGGAGGCGGGAATGTGCATCTCACCATACCGGAGGAACCTCTTGCAGTGGTCGACGAAAACGGTCACGAGGAGGAGACGAAGCATGGTGAAACAAATGCCTACTAAGGTGGAACACCGATTTGTACTCTGTTGTGTTGCTAGCGTACGCAATGGTTTTATGTTTAGCTACCCGTGCCTTTTTCGTTCTAGACATGACGTTTCTGAAGGTACTGTGATAAGAAGTGATGTTGTGTCAGGAGCTATTTGTTGACACTGTTGCGTGTGTTGATGTGATGTGATGTGTAACCTACGTCTTCTTCGTTATAACTCAGTTTCCGTTTTCTGTTAACACTGGCCCAGAGTTTAATGTTGATGTTTTTAGCAGCTTTTCGGTAGTTGCCACACAGGAGAATGTTAGCAATGCTTGTCGATTTGTGTCTGAAGCATTTGGATCGACGCGTACGCGCGAACTAGAAACAAAACGCACGAATAAATGAAGCACCGTCGAAGTCGAACGCTTACCCGTAGTTGGCTATGGTTTTGGTTTTGTGCCCGAGAAAGCACTACAAGAGCAGGTAAGAACATCAGGCCATAATTCTTTCACCTAACAACGAATGAAAAGAACACCAATTTATTCATGCTCCTAAAATTAGCTTAAACTTAAGCTAATCTGCGAAAGCTGTACTTATTATTTGCAATATAAAAAAACAATCTCCTTATTATACTATCGCATACAACGTACACCGTACGATTGTTTTATCGCACACGCTCGCTAACTATTGGCTGATCTCTCAAGGGAAGATCTGTTCAAATGCTAGTACTGGTTTGTGATATGGTAGGAAAACTTGAATCTGTCCGATAAATAGTCCGAAGGCAGGCAGAAGGAGCAAACCGACCGGCCACGGGTTGGCTCCAAGACGATTCAGGTGTGAAAAGTGAAAGGATTCGTCTGCTGCTTATCCTAAGCTAATGCCTTATCCTAAATGTAATTTCCGTTCACCAGGGCCGCCAGTACATCAGAGCTGTACTGAAGGCTCCCATTTTCTTCGCGTGAGGCAAACCACGTATGCGGCCCATGCCCGTCCGCTCACTGTTCGTTTGTTAGCTGCTTTGTTACTGTTACTTAAATATAAACACATTACAAATGAATAACATATATCACACGCACTTTTAGCAATTTCTTTTAGGCACAAAAAGCCGCGATACACGGGGATCGATGGGAACAGAAGTAGACCCGAACGGTCGGCTCGTGCAGTTCCTCCACTTCCACCTGCTCTCGACACCATCGATTACTAATACTGATCTTCACCGAAATCGCGAAACGCACTCATTCCTACCACGCACTTCTCCACCGAGAGAATAGCTACTAAAACAAATGCCCTTCTTTCCTTTTACACATCGGTACGGATCGGAGTAGCACAAAGGTTCAACGCTGCTTCTGGTATCACTGGTATTTGGCGGATTCGTTCCAAAAAAACTCGGATTCGGAAGCGCCCTACGGTGCCAATACTGTGGGTGGAGTGGAACGTCACACTAATAAGCAAATTTTAGTCGAATTTCTTCCCTCCGCCAGCGGGAAGATAACGGATTCCTAATGTTTGGCGCTTCTTGCATTCAGCGATCAGGTGTTATGGTTGGATTTAAGTCTCGCTCTTCTGGATGCCACGCTGCACCGCCACGCCTACGGCCAGTTTAGTCACTCTTCAGCACAAACTCAAGCGGATTTCGGCCCTTGAACTTCGAGCTGGTTGCAGTACCGGTGCTACTGCCACCGCCGCTGCTGCTACCGATGCTACCGGAACCGCTGCTACTGACCGCTTTCGCCTCAGCCTGCACCAACGGTGCACTCATGGCCGCCACATCCACGGAGCTATTGCGCTTGCCGTCCAGGCAGCTCATCCATTCGGAGAGCGTAATCTTTCGGTCGCTGTTCACGTCACAGTAGCGAGGCATTTTCTTGCCACATTTGCGAAGTTGTCTGGAGTGGAGTAGCGAAAGGCGTTAGCATCAACGGTACCAGCAACGCGATGTTCGGCGGAGCTTACCTTGTAGCGGTGACTAGCTCCCGGAAGGCTTTCCACTCCTTGCGCTCCAACTGCTTGTTTTGGTTCTTGTCCAGCAACACGAAGCTCAGTATGGCGATCTTTTCCTCCTCCGTGTTCCACACGGGTATGATTTTGCTAAAATATACACCAGCACCGCACGATTACACCAGCGCGTCATTCCGAGCACCGTACAGTGCCGTACACTGGACACTTACCCAGCGAAAGACGTCGACACCTGTTTGCTCAGGAACGCCTTCAGATCCTTCAAGAATTCCACCTTCTTCTCCTCCGGGCAGCCTTTCATCGGTCGCGTAGACGATGCGTACTGATCGCAGACCGGCTTCTCGTTTTTCGTGGACGTGCCTGGAATGTTCTTGCCCGTGTCCTCGTTGACGCACCAGCAGTAGCCCGTGGAGCGGTAGCACTGCACGCGCTGATACCGACCGTCCGCCGTACACTCGGGCACGTACAGTGCGTTCGTTCCGTACTGAATGAAACAAATCAAGCAGGCCATGAAATTCAAGCTGAAGCTTTTCCTCACTCATCTAGTGCTTACCTTCTGCTCATCCAGCGCGTACTTGCGATCACTCAGACAGTCCGAATCGGCCTCGCTATCCTTGAAGATGGTGTCATCTTCCCCTTTCGGGTCGACCATCGTTTTGCCCTGCAGCACTGGTTAGAAAACGACACATGTTACTTCGTGATTGGTTGCCCCGTGCTCAACGGTCTCATCAAGGAAGGAAGTTGTTGTACAAGGATAATGGGTAGTTATTTGGAGCTTCAATTTTGTACGCCACCAGAAGCGCTTGTTTAGCCGAAACATTAGTGATGAATTTTGTTGGTATGTTTTTCTTTGCCAAAAAAAAACATACAAAACATACAATCTCCAAGCTCCAGTTCCCTGCAAGAGGAGAAGGTTTAGCCACCGTCCATTCCGACCGGCAACTGGAGCTTGCTTCAGATGAAATGTTGGTTATTCCTGTAGCCAAAACCATGGTGTGTGGATAGGGAAAACTTTAGAATACTTCGCTACACGATCGCAGATTCTAGCTGAGTGCTGTGCTGTGCAGATACCAGTGTGATTTGTTCGATTGTTGTGCCGGCAGCGTTAACTTGCCCGGCACAGATGCTACTGTGCGTTTAGTGGCGTTTGCTTGTACTGTACTGTGCGTTTGAAGCACTACGTGTTACAAATCAGGTTCGGGTGTATAGTTTCTCGTCTCAAAGACACCGCACGTTCGCTACGGATAGCAGCGATCTGGAGAACCTAGAGAACAGGGGAGGATCTACGTATGGTACCAGCTTCCGGCAGCAGCTTCAGCCATTCTCTACCACGCGTTGCTGTACATTTGGGACGCAACACAAAACAAAATGCCTAAACGAGGGAAGTACTAGGGGAGGGGGGGAATGGGTGAAGGGAACCAGGGTTGGACGAAGGAGATCGACAGGTAGTGGCAGTAGTAGAAAGGTAAGTAGATACATACACAGGTATGGCTGCAATCCGTTAACGGGCAACTGCAATCCGTTCAGTAGTGCATTATCACTGTCGGGCAGTTCGTCCGAATCGTACTCATTCTCTGAATGATCGTCATCGTCATCGTCAGTGAAATCGTTCGAGATATTCTGTGAGTCGTCGTCGTCGGCACGCAGAAAGTGACCGTCGCCACCGCTGGTGCCGCCGCCGACACCGATCGACCCACCACCACCCATACCACCATTACCGCGCGCCAGCCCACCGAGAGTGCTAGGATGATGGTGATGCTGATGTTGATGATGTTGCTGATGGGGGACAGTGTAGTGTCCCGAACCACCGGAGGAGGAACTAGCTATTGAAGATGACGACGGGTTGTGGTGTGCTAGAGTTTTAGAAGGTGTGCGTGAAACGGATTACAGGAGAGAGAGAGAGAGAGAGAGAGAGAGAGGCGAGGCACCAGCCGGTGAAGGGGGAAGGAAAAAATGACAAAGTAAAACATGTGTGCGTGAGATACGTGGTGTTTGCGTGAAATTAGTGATGGGTGTGGTTAGGAACGAAAAACGAATAAGAAAAATAGAATCGTATTAATTACAGCGCACGATTAACGATCTTTTTCTGATCGGTGATTAATGTCGTCTTTTGGAAGCGTCGGAAAGGTATTTAACACCACGTTGTACGACCAACGATCGAAGTGTGCATCGGATATAAACAAAACTATAAACAAACGCGTTTGACGTTTGTGACGTTAGTTGGCTGTGTCTCTACTAAAAAAATGGTTACACGGGGGTTAACAAACCGCACACTTAAACGTTTTACATTGATTTCGTTCTAATTCATTACGGTGCGATAAAAGATAGAGCCCCTGCGATTCTCGTCCTACAGTTTCCCGGGTGGAAGTGAAGCGGTCGCAAAGAAACTACTCACGTGTGACGTCGTCTTTTGCCAAACAGTTGTACCATTCGGTACGCGATAGTCGTTCGTCCTGGTCCGCGTCACAGTTTTTACCGAACGATCTGCCACAACGCTTCGGCTTCACGACCTATGGAGTACAGCAATCAACCAGGAAGGGATATGAACTTCGCGCTTTTGGTAAGACCTCCCCCATTCCCTGCACCCACGTACCTTCTTGATCAGCCGCTTCATCGTGCGATACTCCGTCTTGTCCAGCAGGTTGTTCCCGTTCAGGTCCATCACAGCAAACTTCCAGTCCAGTACCGCCTTTTCGGTGATCGGCCCGGTGAGGTTGTGCTGGTGCACGCGGACATGCTCGTTTTGGAACAGTTTCAGCAGGTTGGTGTTGAAAACAGCCCGGTCAAGCCCACTGCAACCTGCAACGGGAGGGTTCGCAAACGCGCACGAACACACGAGATGAGGTGGAAGTCAGCAGCTATTTTTAGGTGCTAGGTGAAAGGTACCGAAATTTGCATAATCCACCACATAATTCAGCCACATCGGTAACCGTTTTTCACCGAATGGACGGTTGCACGAAACACTTTCACTCCACGCTACTTACTGCGCTTGTTTCGGATCGGATTGCGGGGCGATGATCGGCGCTGGTTCGATTTGCCCTTCTTCACGCAGATTGGCTTGCCATGCTGCACCATGGTGTTGGGTAGTTGTTTGCCCTGCCCGTTCACGCACCAGCAGCCACCACCATCAATACACTGGACCGGTGCGTATGTTCCGTCCTCGCGGCACCTAGGCACGTACTTCACCGTGTACGGCGAGGTGGCTCGCTGCTGGAGTGCGTAGGTGCGTGACGCGATGCAGACGTCTGCAATAGAAAGGATAGTACAGTACGGATCGGTACAGCGTGCCCGAAATCGCTCCAGCGTACCTTTGCACGAGCCACGGTGTTTGAAGGCGACCTGATGTCCACTGCACTGCGCCCGGATAAGATGACACCGCGTGGGATAGGTTTTATTGTCACTACCGCACACCGGTCGGCCCTTGGTTTCGTCACATTCGCCTCCTTTAGCGGCGCATTCCGATATCTGGAAGAACGATAATAACGTTGCTCGATAATAACGATACTCTGGGACGAAGATCTGGCAGTACAAGTCTTAACAACTATCATAACTGGCAGTCGTAACACTCTAAGTCGATCGTTCATTAACCTTGACTGGCAGTTTGCTGCAGCAGTTATGGCACAGGAAAGCGTAGAATGCGTACCAGAACCAACGGCTAAGCGTCCGGCCCATTTTACAGACACCTGGATCGTTAGGGGACTGGAAACTAGTATACGGTAATAGCAACGCGTTCCATGCGTGTGATGTTTTGCATCGCTCCAGCAACCGCCTGCCAAACAAATCCGCCCCAATCCAGCCGTACGAGTGCGCGACGGCGTACGTAAAGCGCCGAAGGGGCGCCAACGTTATCGTTTCGTCGGTGGTTCAAGAGGGCGCACGGTCGAAGCGCCGGGAATCTCGCAAAATAAAAATAATACACCCGACCCGGGACCATCATCGTACCATCCTTCCCAAAGCGTGCGCGCGGCGGCATTCGCTCTTGTTATTGATTATTAATTTTTGTCATTTTTTTTCCTTCTGCTTAGCGTTGGTCTCTATTTACTCTTTTTCACAACTCAATAATCTCCGCGGCCACCGGTCGCACCCTATCAGCGGACCCTACGCTCGTACAGCTTCCGATGAACGGTGCGAGTGATCGACCGCAGGCGGGCAATGAGGCAACAAAAAAAAAGCTCAATCGCAACAACCCCTTTTTCTCTAATGGCTCTCGTAATAACCGATTACACTGCATGGCTTCCCCTCTCCCGACCCCCCTCCCTTCTCCCCCTTTGCCACCCTGGGAGGCTGTTTTGTGTTTGTTTTGCTTGCATTACACGCACCGTGCTGGTGCGTGATGCTCTCGGCCCGCTGGACGTTTGTCGCCGAGCCGAGCTCCTCGTTTGCCGTAAAGTGCCCGCAAATGGTTTTACGATCTTGTCCTATTAATTGAGCCCGCCGCTTATTGATATCCGCTCGGCTTGGAAGCGAAGGAAGCAACCGCAACCGGCCGTCAATTTGAATAAGATAAAAGTGATTTCTGACGGGTAACATTGTTGCTCGTTAGCTCCTGCTAAATAAGGCCCAACTGATGGCGGCCGTGTCGCACAAATTGAGTTGACATTAAGGCACGCTCATGGCACGTCAACACAGGCCGCTATCATCGTAGACGCGAGGCGAGATAGTAAGCTTGCACTTCTTTATTGCTCTTAATATTCACACAAACAACACTCTCTAGGCGAAGCTGAGTGGCCGCACCGACTTCAGCAGCTGGGTTACGTTCTCCCGCAGTATGGGACTCATTTTCTCCTGCTTAATCCTCGACGACGGTTGCGACTGATCGCGGCCGAGATGATACAGATCGGCATAGTGCTAAAACAGGGAAAGAGATGGACGGTGAATACAGCGAGCAAGTGATTCCAGCAGCGCGAAGCACACACTACATTTACGCTCATTCCCTCGACCGGATTCGGATTGAACACCGGCGATACTTCCACCGTATCGATGACGGACGCCTTCAGCGGTGTGACCAGCAGCGTCGAGTGGTTCGGAAGTCTCCGGTGTTCCACGATCTCCCGCATCAGCAGCACACACATCCGGCACCCGGACAGCAGGTTCCACCGCGACCAGGAGAAGTTGTGCGTCAGCGCTAGCAAACCGATGCAATCGTACAGGTGCGACTCCATGATCGGGTTCTTCTCGCACGTACCCTCGGTGTAGTTGAACGCGTCATCCTCCGGGAACAGATCCACCGCCGCCAGGCGGAGCGTTTTGATGAGCTTGCGCAGCGACATGGTCACACCGAGGATCTCCTGCAGGGCCTGCGTTGGGCCACCCTGTAGCGAGTTGACCCGGAAACCGGCTTCGGTGATGGTCATTTCCGTGCTGACGACCGAGGCGGTCAGCGAGAAGGTAACCGTACCGGGGCTAGAATAGAAGCACACGACACGAATTGTTCCACTTTCTGCAGGCTCCAATCAAACTAACGAAAGAACGCAACCTAACCGGGTCAAGCATGTCTACGCAAACGAAAGTGGCACTCCTACGACTACAACTACTACACGCATGCATTCGGGGTGCGTACTTCTTTATGTCTGGCTTCAGCTCCCAGGACTGGTAAGGTACGTTGCTGTACCGATTGGCGGCAAACGCAAACGAACCGAGCCGTCCGATGCGAAACTGGATCGTCAGCTTGTCCTCGTTGAACTTCACGTCGTGCACGTCCCGCGTCGACCACTTGCCGATGTAGCGCTTGTTGTTCTCCACCATACTGTAGTTGCCGACCTCGAGGATGTTCCCGTAGTCCACCTCCTCGTCGTCGGAATCGAATTTGCTTTTCGCTGGCTTTTTGCCCTTTTCGCCCTTCTCGCCCCGTGCCGGGCGGGGATCTTCCGCACGTGACACCTGCAGCGACTGCTTGCCCGGTCCCGCGCCCGCCGGTCCGCCCGCTCCCAGCTCCTGCTCCAGCTTCGCCTGCAGCTTCGGCGATTTCGACTCCAGCAGCTCGTCCAGATCCTTCATGAAGTTGGAGAACAGGTACACCTTGCGCTTCGGGTTGCGGTTCTGCGCGACATCGTTGTCCGACTCGTCGTAGTCGTCGAGATCGTCACTGTCGGAGGTGGCCGTGTACGGATAGCATTGCCTGTTCCGGCGATCCAACACCTTCAGGATGCGCAGCGGCATGCGCGTTGCGAACAGAAAGTCCGGTATCTTCGTCTCGTACACGATACTGCCGAGCGAAACGATCGACGGCATCTTGTGCAGGCGACGCTTTTGCTTGGACGACCGTTTCCCGGTCGCCGACGGTGTCGCCCGGCGCTTGTCTTCCGCGACGGATATCTTGATGCTGCAGCTGTCGGGTAGCTTCGGTATGACGAAATCCGTCACGATCGCACGCAGCGGAATGTGGTGCGGCACGTCCAGGATGTTGAAGTCCTCGACGTACTTCGTGCGGCGGTCGAGGCTCGACCGTTCGCTGCGCTCGCGGGCCGCTTGCTGTGCTTTCTGCAGCCGATCGAGATACTTGGCGAAGCTAGGCTCCGATTCGAGCGTTTCCTCCTTCAGCTCCCAGCGGCACACGATCGGTGGCTCGAACCAGAACACGTTCTCCGGCAGCTGAACCGAAACGAGCGCCAGCTTGTCCAGATTCTCCTCCATCTGCTTGATTTCGGCCTCTATCTCCTCCGGCAGGCGGCGCACGCCCGGCTGCGGTGTCGGCGGTGGACGGTACGGTTGGTAGAACTTTTTGCGCTTCAGCTTACCAGGCTGCGGAACTGCGGGTTGCGTTGAAAGCACACAATGAAAACATCAGCACAATCAACACGAGCGCGTAAAACGGTAAACAACTTTTGGGCTAACCTGTGCGCAACAGTGTTTTCTTCGCGATTTTCACATCCTGCATCGGTTGCTCCAGATAGTCGATGGCGTACACGCCGGCCACGATCCGGTGGCTGCGCATGTTCACATCGTACTCGCCCAAGTTGAGCGTCTTGGCGCCCTTCTTCGAACGCTCCTTCTTCATCAGCTCGTCCGCGTGCTCCGTGTAGATCTTGTCCACGTCGATGTCCTGCGGCGTCTGATCGTCTTCGTCCGAGTCCGTCTTCTTCTCCTTCGGCTCCTCGTAGACGGCTTTCAGGATCTCCTTTCGCTTCTTCCACTCAATGCGACTAATGATGCGTAAATCTGTAGCAAGGGATTACCAACCGTTACAAACGAGCGCTTGCCTATCGCGCCATCGCGACGGTGCAAAAACGTTACCCGCTAGGTGCTCCTGCCGGTACGGCATATCATAGCTCGGGCAGTAGTCACTGCAGTGATCGTAGCTTATCCAAAGGCCACGGATCGCCGCTTTGTGACACTTCACCGCAGCCGGCAGCGTCAGATGGAAGCCGAGGCTGGGAAAGTCAATGCTCGTGTGCTTGCTATCCTCCTTCGCTCGCTCCTTAGGATTGCTGGAGAAGGCACAGTAACGACAGGAGAACTTAATAGAACAACCTAAAAGAACGACGCGTCACAATGCGATAGTTACAGCTGCGGTGTTGGCATATCGCGCAATCCAAACAGGTGCGCCTTGAACACATCCGACTCGAACTTGTGCGACACCTCGAGCAGTCCGTGCAGCTCCATGTCCCGATTGATGTTGCTCAGTATCTTGTACGCAAACTCATCGATGTAGTCCGCCAGCACGTTGCGGAACTCCACCTTCAGCTAAAACCGAAACAGGGAAAGCTGCCATAAAGTGCTCCTCGCGGCTAAAACTGCTCCTGCCACTCCAACCTCGTTCAGATCTTCCACCATCGAAGGCCGCACATCGGCGTCATGCAGTGCCTCGTCGATCTCCTCCAGTATGCCCAACACCTCGACCGCCTTGGCCGCGTAAGTGTTGCCGATCTGCGGCTGCTGCTGCTTCAGGCTCTCCTCCGACAGGTTCTCCACGTTGACGTTCTGCGTGAGGATGCTTTGCTCGTTCGTCTGCAGCAACCAGTTGCGTTCGGCTTCGTTCGCCTCACGGATCCCTTCGCACCAGATGTGCAGATACTTCCGCAGATCGGACGGATCGAACGCGTTCGGTAGGCCATTGCAGCGCATGTACTGTTCCCACTGCAAGACGGGTTCGGTAAGGAGATGGTGGGGTGGGGGAGTTTGCACATTGCACACTAAGCATCGCTCACCTCACGCTCCTTTTTCGCCTCCGCCACCACCTTTCGCACATCGTCGCGGATGGACGCGAAATAGGCGTAGCTTTCCTCCAGCTGCACCTTGCGCAGCTTGTTGGCCACTATCTCCTGCACCTGCTTCCGCTCGGCCTCCTCCTTCTCACGCACCTTACGCATCTTCTCTTCCTCCACCTTGCGCTGGCGCTCCTTCTCCAGCTCCATCCTGTGGTGTTCGGCCTGTTCGGCCTCCAGCCGGGCGCGTTCTTTCTTCGACATTTTCTTCTTGGGACTCTGGGAGCGGGCCGAGAAAAGAAATACAACGCGCCGAACGAGACGAACGTTTCAAGGTTGTTAGAAACGAGGCTGAACCGAGCGACCGAATTCGTACAAGGCTAGGGCACATTAAAACAAAAATGCACAACGCGACAACTGTCATGCCCGGTGTCTTGACAGACCGTACAAGAGCAGGCTACTACTGTACTAGTGAAGGAGACACAACGAAAGAAGTGCTTTTTCTATGCTACCATCTCTGTGATGTGCTTGAAGCGAACTAAATCGCGTTTGCATGTGATCAGGTCCTAGTCAGGTCCAAGCGATTCCGTGTCGGAGCCGGCCCGCGATCCGGGGGTGGGGCGGTTATTTGAAAGGGTAGAGATGCAGGTAATGGCGCTCCACACCCGCTCTTCCTCGAACCGTTCCGTTCCTCTTGGCCGGAGGTGATGCCCTGCGAAGCTAGGATCGAGTTTTACATATCAATATCAAGCAGACAGACAGCAAAAGGAAGGACGGGTGAACAAAAACCTCAATACCTACATAATGGAAATGATCCCTTTCGTTATGTACAGCACTGCTTTCACTCGCTTCCGCTTGACAAAACCACCCCAGCCGCTGCGGGGAGACAATGCTGGCACGCTAATCATGCATGCTCACTGACACTGACACTCACAGGAACCCTTACCCCTTGCCCCCCTGCACAGGGCACGGGATTAATGAGGACTCGCTGGTTTCGGTGCGGAATGGAAAATTGAAAACCCGCAACAACACACCGCCGAAGCATAAACAAACGAAAAACCGCACCTATCCGTTGTCCTTGGTGCGCGCGTTGCCCTTGGTAACGCTTGCGAAGTGCAGGTCGTTTATTAATCGAAGACGGCGCTCTATCGGGCGTGCAGAGCGCATATCTGTCGTCCCTGGTAACGCCAGTAAATAGTGTGCGGCGCGGTTCGGACGCGTACGGTGTAATTTATTTATTTTTTTGCTTTTCACTGGATTGCTAATCAGAAAAGCCATTCGGGGCACCGATTGGTTTCGCCGGAACTTCGCCGGAAAGTCAATAACCCGTGGGGAACACCAGCTGCCGCCGGGTTTCCCATCGCGAACGGCCACGCGTTGGAAAGAGAAGAGCCCGTAGTATATAGTTGTGGCAAAACGTTCTCCCGACTGGAAGAGAGCATCGTAAAACAAAATCGGCCCACCGGGAGGGGCAGAACATGATGAGACATAAAAAAGAAACAAATCGAATTATGATCCTAAGTGTATCCTGGTGCGGGGTTTTGCGGCCCGCAGGGCTCGTACGACCGTTACACATAATGTACAATGTTACAACTTTACGACGGTGTGTAGGTAAATGTTTAATAACTCAACACTCCGCAGCGACTAGCGGTCGCAGTGAGCATTGGACAGTCTTCTGTCAGGGGTTGGACCGAAAGGACGAAAAGTCCTCGGAGCGCTAGGAAGTTTGTGCAATCTTTTCTCGCTGCCTGGCAGATAGTGTGAACAAGTATGTTTTGATAGAGAGGATACAACTTTGTAACATTTTGATTTTTTGTGTTTTTTGAGCCAAACGATCGATGCTAGATCACAAATAAAAGCCGCCAACGTTAGCGGAAGACATGCCATTATCTGCATCATCTTATCTTTGAAGTGGTCCAAAACTTCACCTAACTTGGCTCACAAAGTAGGCGTCAGGAAGGCACCAAACGACCCGACCCCTTCACACAGAGACAGAAAAGCTCTTGTCGTTAAAGACGGAGATAGCGGAGATTTGGACGCAACTGTAACAAATGAGCAAACTAATAGATCCCGTCAATATCCATTTGGTCCCTTGAGCCGGATCAGTTCGCTCTGACGTCTGCCGCCACTACACCTTTGTGTTTACACTTAATTAATTCTACAAATTTGTATTTAAATGCACATGAATATGTTAATTAATTATCACTCACATTAGTTTTAAGCGTATAAGAGTGTGCTTGTGTTTCTATGTGCGTTCCTTCCAGCGGCTGGCGCCAATAACGAGAACAAAGAACGCCTTCGTTCACGCCCTTTTACTGCGTAGTCCCCTACCTCTCCCCCACCAGTGGGTCGTACGAAGTTAGACGAAAAGCAGCTAACTGCGCCCGCGTTAAGTACGTCGACACGGTGCAAACAAAAAAATAAACAGAAACCTTTCACTGGGGCCGTTTAAGCGCGCTTTAAGCCCACGACACGACAACTCGCGAAACTCGCATGGCACAAGACATTACGCGGGATTAGCCAGCGTCCCCGTGCGGGGCCATGCTGCCTGCCCACAGTTCGCGCGAATGTTTGTTTTACAAGCTGCGGATAATGTTTTTAATTGCCCGGGCCCGGGTGAATAATGACAAGAATCAATTCGCCTGTCTCGCGAGTGCATGCACTTCCCTCCCGCTCTCCGTGTCGTGCGCGTTTGGGGGGAGAAATAGGGTACGAGTGGTATGGTAACCGCCGCCATGTCAAACTGTCATCCGGCACTGCACCGCTCTTAGAGACCGCTCTTGCCATGGCTAACCGCACTTTTTGCACCACCCAGAACGCACTGCTCGACCTATCGGGCCCCGCGCGTCTTCGCCGGCACGTTGGCGTTTGCGGAAATCCCGGAACACTTCGCACACGACACGCAGCGACCGTGACGAGATGTGGGATTATTTATTTATGTTTTTCTTCTTCCTTTTTTTTTGGTTCACATTTTCGCGAAACTTGCACAAACAGACGGTTGCGATTGTTTACGTTCACGTTCCAATTTCTCCACCGCCACTTGAGGTGGCAGGTTGCATGGTTTCTCTCCAAGCCGTTCGGTTTTTTTTTGTGTTTTTCGCAAACCGGGAGGCGCCAGCTCTCTCGACCACTCGGGCAATCGTTCCGATCAGCGTGCATCCCGGACATTCCGATGGTCGCTTGCGGCACCGCCACCCACCCTTCATCCTGCCATCGTCATCGTCGGCGCCCCATTAGTGGAGGCGAAGATTAAAAAACAAAAAAATCGAATCCTAATGGAGCCGTTGTCCAAACATGCAGTTAATTCCCACCTGATCCGGCTGATTCGACATCCGTTGCCATAACCTCAACTCGCTTTTTATTTTCGTGTTTTCTGTTTGTTGCTGCTTTGTTGCTTCACACCAAGCTGCTGCTTGATTTACGAGCAAATTTGCATATGTTCCACTGGCGCTTGCTGAATGCCGTTAATGTTCCACCGCATCCACCATCACCCCTCACGCCCTCTCTCTCTCTCACTCTTGCCGCTTGCTGACCTTTCGCACATTGTGTGGTGATATGGTCTCAGGGAGGTCCGGGGTTAAAAGTATTTTTTGTTTAGCATCCTCAGTTCTCAGCTCTGGAGAATTTGGTTCGGGCACGACGCTTGGATGACATCTTACTCATTTTGTTGGCATGTAAACAATCGCTATAAATAGTGCTAGGAAAGGAAATAGTAGATAGGATAGGCGCGACAATCAT
>JXXA01017173.1:0-13168 GCA_000956255.1 Anopheles punctulatus
TGTGTGTGTGTGTGTGAGTGTGTGTACGCGTATTTCTGCTGACCGTGAAGACCTGCTTGTTCCGGACCGTAATACCCTCCCCATTCAGACGTATTTCGCAGCTTGTATTTCGACGTTGTTTAGCATAAGTTTCGCAGCTTTCACTGATTGTGGCTAGCGGGTGCCTTTCGGCCGTGCCAGTGCTACTGAGGCCAGTGCAAATGATCAATGCGCCCAAAAATGGTTTCCCAACGCGCGTGCTTACGTGCCCATTGCTAAAACCGAACCTCTTCTCTGCCTCTCGTCTGCCCTGCCGCTGGGAAGTTGTTATAATGCGAACCATCCGTAGTAGGCTCTGAGCTCAAGCGGCCGGGCATGTCCAACATGCCGCTCGACGATGGTAGCGTTCCTTTTCTGACCGGCCGGCCTGGGCAAAAAAGCTTTCGACAGCAGTTAAGCAGGTGCCGATTACGGAAGGAAAATCTTTTTAATGCGGATTTGTTCCGTGTTCCACGGCTACCGACGTGGCACCGTGGCGTGAAGTTTACTTCTTCGCGTGCATGGGAACCCACCTCCCCAACCACCCAGTGGCACTCGAGTCGCTCGGGATTGTTGAAATCCGATCCAGCTGGAGCTGCCTTCTCTGGGTGAGCCAGGCCGAGCACTGGCAGGCTGGCAGGCTGGCTGGTTGGCTGGTAGGAAATTTGGATAGGCTTTTCTGGTCTAGCAGGCCTAGCGCTTTGCCTTTGAGAGCGCAGTATACGGGCTTCAGTTACAATGTTACATCGTTGACCTCCGCTGCACAAAAGGGCATCATAATTCTTTTGATGTACACGTTCGGTCGGAATCTAAAACGAATAAAGAAGGATTAGGAACCGTGCGTTTTATGTTATGTGCCCGCTAGGGAGCTGTAATGACGTTTTTTATCTCTCGCCCCAGAATTACTCGAGCGAAAAATGTCCCCGAAAAGAACGAACCTCTACAGCACTACGTTTCTACGAACCCATTCCTCTCCAGCTGTCGGTTCCACTTTGCATTACACGGGGACACACCTGCCCGCATGCACACAGCAGCACGGAAAAACATTAATTTGTCGATAATAATTTGGCACAGACCACCGGCTACCGAACCCGCAAAGACGCAATCGGAACCGTGTTTCGCACAGGGCTCACCCCACCGAGTCCAGTGCGTTTCTCCATGGCGGGTAAACGTTGCCGTGTGTAACGAAATTTTGGCTTTTTATTGCCACTCTTGGCTCGCCGCACTCGCCGGGTTTTTGGACGGCTAAAATCTTCGTCTCGACGGCATCTCGGAGTGGAGAGGAGGAGGAGGAGGAACTGTGTGGATGTGGAGCCTTCGATTAGTGTCCAACCTGGGACGCTCCCCACGCGGAGGAAGTCATCTCAAATTATGCAAATGAGCCACTTTTCTCGAAATTAAATTAAGCAATACGCTTCTCGCTCGGTGTGGCTCGATCGGCAATCTTCTGCCTCTCCGGACCGCATCGGAGACACATCGAGCGTTCGCGCTTATCGGAATTTGTTATTTTGCTTCGGTTTTGGTGTTTCGGTTGTTCCTTCTGACTACAACCCCTCTCTCTCTCTCTCGCCTGCCCTCCCCAGAATCGGTGTTCTTTCATCGACATTTGGAAGGGAAAAAGGTGAGCTCGCCGGCTACCGGAGAACACGTAAAACTGTGTTCAAGCTCAAGCGTGAAACCAGCTCCCCGTGTCCTGGGGTTTTGTCCCGGGAGGTTCCGAGCGGTGACCGCAGAATCTCGCACGGGAACAAACTCGGTGGGTTCATCAAGCTGCCATGCTGGTGTGGCTGCTGCTGCCGTGGAGAAGAAAGTGGTTGATTCATTTTTTTCCTTCTTCTTCAACATTGAATCACTACCGTTTGTGGGATAGAATTGCAAATGGAGTTGGAAACATTCCTAGAGCTGTTGCGGACGGTGCGATATCGGCTTTCTTTCAGCAGATCAGTCGACCCAGGGCCAGCCCGGAGGTGTTTCTTCCAACCGTCGTTATCATCCGTTGGTGGTGTTTTTTTTTCTTTCGCCTGGTGAGTTTTGATTACGTGACTACATCCGGTAGTGTTCGGAAACTGTGCTTCGACTGCTCCTCTAAAAGGAGTCGAATTTCTTTCGAATTTTTTCTGAGGTTTCGCTGAGTAGACGAGTGCTGTGTTTAAACTATATTATAAAAATATTCTAAATTTTCCCAGCAAATCTTTCAAGTGGAAAAGAGATTTCCAGTGATGCGCTTAATACGAAAGAAAAAACGTAAATGGCTAATATTGTAAGCCAACTGTACGCCATTCTCGTGGTATCGGCAAAAAAAAACTGCCACAGCATCGTTTGTGAAGATGCGACTGCAATTTGAAATTCTCATTGCCCATGCTGCTTCTTTAGGTGCATCTCTCGGTGCACAATGTGCAGCCCTTTGCAGCCAGTTTCTGCCCATGCACTCGCGCGAGGAGCCTCGAGTTGCTGCACTCCTTAAAAAGCCATCCTAGTCGCCACTGACTGGTTGTTTCCAATATGGGCGGCATTCAAATGAGCGCAACGGCATTCGCCGCCATTCAATGAGCATCATTAAAACCATTGCGCGTCATTTATTTTGTCAAACTTTAATTAGTTATGCAAACAACAAAAAAAAAAGAGGAAAATAGATGCGAAGGAAAGCTGAGTCGAGAAAATGGGAGATGGTGCCGGCGAAAATCCGCAAGCTTGTCATCCGTTCGTGGTAAGCTTGTCAGCCCCGATGGCAACCGTGACCATGAATGGCAACTCCATTACCATCTCCGCCAATGCTTAACGATCCATTCACACAAGCACTGGTTTGTTTTTGGTTAAATCAATTCCGACCCATTCGATTTCCCATGGGCCAAAGCCAAACGTTCAACCGATCGCGGGGACCAGCTGATTCTAGCGCTGCAAATGATTTGAATGTTGAAACGAAAAGACTTTTGTAGCTATTTTTAGCTAAATTCAAAGTAGTGTGTTTACAAAACCAAGAGCACCTGATTTCAAACATCCATTACAAACGAATCCTTTCATCCTTGCTTGGAGGTGGGTTCATTGTAGTTCCACGGAACGCTCTCGCTTTCCTCCCGTTCGGTCGCGTTTCCTTTTCTTGTCGTTGCGATATTTTATCCCACCGCATTTTCGCGCATTCGTCTCCGGGCACGCCTTTATATCTTGCCATCCCACGTTCTCCGGTGCGCGCACTCGCGGGCTCGAATAATCAATTAAATAATCTTAATTGGATTGCGAACTTTCCACAATAATTTCAAATTACATAAATTTGAATTCTATTCACAATTCTTCTGTCGCGCGCACATTCAGCCGCTGTCCACCGTCGGTATGGATGTGTGGTGCCGTCTCCAGTCGGTTTCCCGTTCTCCTCAGTTCGTGTGTATGTTTTTGCTCCCTTTGCCGGCATCCGGTTGATTCGCTGAATGCTGAATGCACACAGCACAGCATCGTTTGATCGTCCATAAGTGCATTTAATCGACAAGAAACGGACGACTGCTGCGCCTTGTCTTCTGTTGTCGCGACCGAAGCCAAGAACGAAAGACCTTCTGGGACGATTTATTTCTCATCCCCCTTCCCTCCCATTCCCGCTCGCCCATCCTGTACCGCGAGGCTCGTTTGCATCTTTCAACGCACCACAAAAAAGATCATCGACAACGGCGAAGCGACTGAGGGCGCTCGTTCGCGCGTTAAAGGTCGAATTATTACTATCCGCTCATTTCCTGTCCAAGTGCAGACACACGGCTCTGGCACGGAAGCTTTGAAATTTGATCAATAAAAGCGCCACACGGTAGGACCGTACGCGGTTTATGCACACCGAGTGCGTCTAATAATTCGCATAAATTTCTTAATTTGGGATAGCCTCCGAACCGGGAGAGTGGGCTGTGTGCGCTTTAATGGCATTATGCAAAAATTTCGATCGGTTCGGGATCGGTTGCGTACCCGAGGGGGTTATGGGAAACCGACGCGTACACGTTAGTTAACCCCGCACATAAGACATAATAACGCACAGAGAGAGAGAGAGAGAGAGAGAGAGAGAGAGAGCGAACGCGGCTGGATCTTTTGGGGGGCCGGACACGGCCATCGATCGATCGTGCGTCTGTGTTTGCACGGGATCGAATAAATGTTTAATGATTGCTAATAGTCCGCAAATGGTAAGGGCACCGGAAGCCGGCTCTAGGGCATTAGAGCTGATTGGCTGTGCGCGACTGTAGTAATAGGTACCCATTGGAGCTTGGCTGCAGGAAATTGGATGGCTTATGGTGCTACGGCTTATGCTGCTGCTACTCATATGCAGTGAATGAGCATATGTCATATTTCGTCGAACGATAGTCGGGGTGGTTCGAGTAGAGTTGCGATCTTCCCACATTCAGTAGACCATTCGATGTGGATAGGAGCTTTTAGGAAGTGATTAATATAAAGTTTTGAGAAATCATTTGACCCTTATTATTCAGATAAACGTCGTTCAATATTGTTATTCCTCTAAAAGGGATATTAGCTGTACAATAATGAATGAAAAATTTAAAATAATAGACACAAAAATACATTAAAATTCAACGAGAAACTGGATGTTGAACACCAACAACGTACTTCTCAAGATGAACGGTGCATTGGATAAGTGGAACAGAACTCACCATGCATGATCAATTAGTTTATTTAATTTCAATTTAAATAATTCCAATAGGATAAAACCACTCCAGACACACACGCACTCGCATACAGCAGGGGTTGTTATGTCTATTTATGCAAAAAAATAAAAAAGAAGTTAGCTGCCAACTCATGTCCAGTTAGCTTCAAGCTGATCGACCATTCCAGTTCTGAAGAGCTGCGAACTTTGTTGCAACTGTGTTGCATCAGCATAACAACAGCATCCCTCGCTTCCCAGTGTCCTCTCCATCTCGGCAACCCGGTGCGGGGACACATCCAACCCGTTTAACGGTCAGCATTTTCCGGCCTTACGCTACCCGCTCGATCCAGAGGTGCATTAAAATAAACAAACCGTTTCGGAGCAAGAGCCGGAGTTTGATTCCTTTGTGCAATGGGCACTTCCCCCTGCCCCAATCTCCGCCGCCGTTCGATGCATAATGACATTCCGGTGGCCATCTGCGGTGTGTTGCGCTACTGGAAATGGAAGTGCATCGCAATGCGTTTTGTGCATATCCCGATTCCGCCGCCCCCGTTGGGAGTTTGTGTCGATGCCGCCGTCATTCTGCTGCTGTTTTGGTGTACCTCTTCCGTCAGGCTCACCCTTCGATTCCGATCCCCGGAAAAGTGTGACTCTTTATGGCGCTACGGGCGCGCTGCATCGCTCCCGTACGCGCGCAGTGGCGCATAAAATAATAAACATAAAATAATAATCATTATGAGCACACGCAAACGGAGACGACGCACTGGGAATTTCAAATTCCCTATTCCTATTCCGGTTCCGGCGTTCTGCTCGGTACGAGAGTCATTAGGAGCTCGTTGTTGCTCGCTGCTGCTCGTTTCATCCGTCCCTCCCGCCGCCACAGCGATCAGTTTTCAATCCAAACAATTTAACAACAATCGATGCACTATTATTACTTCCAACTGCCGTTGCGTGCCGGTGCGTTCGGTGTGTTTGTTCTCCGGCATATGATACCAGCACGGCCGGTTTGCCGTGCATTGGAGCGCGCGCGCGTGTGTGGGCAACTTTTTAAAGGATGAATATTTCTCATTAGCGATACACGTTGACGGTTTTATGTGCCCGGCTAGACGAATACTCCGCAGGTCAGGGAATTTCCGCACGATTGGTTCGGCAATTCGTACTCTAGTAGATACTCCGCTAGCTCGAGCGCTCGAATGGGTTGGTGAAATTTGGAACGAGTTACGGCGGGTCAAATGGAACGTCCCGGGAGATAAACGAGTCGATCAGAACATTCTAATTCCATTATGGGGAGTATGGAGCGTTCTTGGCACGAGCGGACCATCAAATATTAATCCGAATTCGCAATTGGAAGGTTGAATCACAAATCTAGCTAAATTGCATTCCGCAATGTCCGCTTCTCGAGAGAAGTAATTCGTTATCGCATCCACTCGAAGGGTTTCCTGCATCAAGAAGGATAACAAATTGCCACACGCAGATTCCGGAGCAAAAGTGCCACACAATTGCTTGCGGGTTGCAATTTATCTTTAATTGAACCAAGTGAGTAGAAGCGTGCTTTGGTTCATTAGTGGCCAACCTAGCGTGATATGATTATTTCCTGCCGTATCAAAATTGTTTTCGATAGTATTTAAAGCGAAAAAATATATAAAAATGTGTAATTTTTCTATTAAAATCCTGATCGATCCAGCAATAATTAACTAATGGGAATAACCATAGCAACCGTTGGTCAATCTATTGCAACGACTTCTGATTGCGGGGCGCCATCTGTCGACGGGAATCGTTGCGGTTTTTGCTTCCCTTGATTGTCGTTTAAAAAAAGGCTCTACATTTTTAAGTTAAACAAAAACTATAGCAACATGTTTGAGGGAATATGTTTTACACAAAAAAAGTCAGCTCTTTAATTGATGTGCAATTATTGAATACTCAAACCTTTGCACATTCAACGAGCACACAACGATGCTGAAAGATTCTGCAGCCGACATAATTAGGCTTGTTTAAGCATTTAAGTGTTACTCGTTACTCGTGGAGTGTGAATATGATAATTTGCGTCATTTTGCAGGTGCATTCAAGGCTAGAACAGCTGATCGTTTGAAGAGTGCACGGAGAGCTCAGCTGATTGCGTACGTTTCACAGGTGACCGAAAATTTGCATCGCACGCAGGTGTCGCAGGCTGAGCGGCGCAACACGTCACGCCCATCATCCTCCTGGTGGCACGTGCCATTTCGGCACACACTTTCAAGCCTGCCGCCACAGTACTTGCCAGGCGCTAATTGGATTAACAACCCGAAGTGCAGCACCTTTTCCGAACAAAAGAAACGAAACCGCGAAACTCGCCCCACCGAGGGGAGGGGAGAACATATTCGATCGTCTCAAGGCAAAGGAGTTCTTTTTTTTTTTGTTGGAAGCTAATTTCGTAAAACTAAAGCGCCGCTTCGGCTCGGTGTTTATTAAAAGCATTTGCTCCCGCGTGCGATAGGCAGAACCGTTTGGGCAGAACTTTAATAGAGCAGCTAGCAGTAGCGGTCTAAAGGTCTACAAAAGAGGTAAAAAACAACAAACAAACAAACGAGACATGAAACTAACGAATGGGAAACAAACTCCGCACCCCAGCTCTCCGAATCGCTCCCGTACCTGTTGTTGGTGAGATAAAACAAACAGAAAATCGACGCGTTCATGCCAACACGTGACATTCGATGATTTTTATCTTTCATCCCTCCCCAGCATGAACCGGTTGGCGGTCATGTGGCCGGGCAATAGTTCGGCCGCACGGTCCACCCGCGTTCGAGCGTGATGTCGATGATGAAAAGCATCCGCCATCAAATATGCATATGGTCGGGGCAGAGATCAACGATACACGCCTTGCCACGAACGGTGGGAGCAACGGAAAATGACATCGGGAACGGTCATCGGACAGTTCCAATCAATCTAACGAAATCGAAACGATCACATCGCGCCGTCGTCGACATAGATTCCCCCCGAACCCGAACCGGTCGAGACATGAAACGACGGACGGACGGATGAACGAACGCAGCGGCTCCCAAATACGGCAGGACCGGGCTAGCGACAGGCTCGCGGCTCTGCTGCCCTATCGGAGATAATTAATTTATTAAAAACAAATTAATGATTTACATTTTAAATTTACTTTTTATTGGAACCGAAGACCCCGCCGTTCTCGGGCGAGCCAGCCTTGCGCGATTGATGGCCGCTTGGGTAAGTTGAGTGATTTTTATATGCGCTTTTATAGCCGCCGGACGCCTACTCGAGTTCCAGCCAGGCTAGAGCTAGCTCTCCGTCAGCCGCTGAAAACCCCATTTCGAGAAGAGGGACAATGGTATTTATGGGCGTCTCCACGCAGGTAACCGAGCGAGCGAATGGGGTGCAAATGAGTCGCGCGCAGGAGTGGAATATATTTCAAATTAGGAAACAATCAAATCACTGATTTTGTCAACGTGGAAAGTTGTCTGAGTTACGAGGCGAGCGCGGGGCTCCACTGCCGATCGAATGTGTTTTATTATGTCTCATTTGCTAGCGTGTGTCAAGCGGGATTCCTTTTTTTCCTATTTCCTTTTCACTTGATCGAGAAGAAAGTTTATCAAGTTTGTGGAATAATTTTTTTCTACATTTCATTAGATTTATAATTATATGTTGAGTATTTTTAAGTGCCTTCAAGCAACAATCTCCTCCTTTCTGCTGTGCTTGCGATATTATTTACACACCACTGTGGGCACAAAGTATAAATTAATTTTCAAAATAATTTTTATGATCCCAAACAAACAATCCTTTTGTGCGAAAAGTTGCGTGCTTTTACGAGACTGCTCCGCTCTCGTCCTCTCCCTCACTCTTCCCCTTACTTCCCGAGGGTTTTTGTTGTTGTTTCAAAGTAAACGGAACGAAATAAAAATCAACATCATAACCCCGCCACCTGCGTCTTCATTTTGCCTCACACTGTCTAACCCTTCGAGAGCGGGATGGAAGGAAGGTGGTGGCCGCCAAAAAGTCAAACCCCATTTTCTCACCACTTCGTTAATTTTTAAGCGCCAATATTTCTTCCCTCCCCATTCCCCCCACCAACCCATCCGAAGCACCCTGACGCTCAATTTTCGGGGTCGCTGCCGTGTTTGTGGCTTTTTTTCGCAAAGGGCACGCACTTCCTAAGCTCCCGCCGTATTAGCGTTTCCCCGACCGAGGGAGCCACCACCGCGAGAGTTGTGGAGCGTAAAAATTCATAACTCAAAACAACAACTCAACTGTTGGGGCCGTGGTGGAACATAAAAATCTAAAACAAAAATACCGATCCCTTCCCGAAAACGGGGAAAGAAGAATGATAGGTAGAGGAGGGAAAGGAAGAACGTACGGATGACAGGCGGAGATTATTATGATAACTCTTTTTGCGCTTTCATCACCAATCTTCTGGTGCACAAAACGGGGGTTGGCAATGGTGTGATTGTTGCGAAGGATTGTTTGAAACAAAAAAAAATCCTTTAAAAAAAGCTCAACCCACCCTGCGAGAACGTGCCGTTTTTACGCCACAGCTTGGGCTCCCACTCGGCCCTCGACTGCTTAGAATCGAGCGATGAACCGCGAGCACGGAAGGAAAATGAAATGAAAGCAAAAACGTCTCACACCGTAAAGGTGCGTCGCGGCAAAGAAACTTGATAACAAATGGCCCGAACGTGTTGAACGTAGGTTCGCGCTGCGTGGAATTTATTAGCGCGTTGCCGTCGCCCGTGTGGTTCTCGCGCATCTTTTTCCCATCCACCCGGCGGCTGGGTGCCCCTCCGCCCGCTCTCGCAAGCGATCGAAACCACGACGCGACCTTATCATCATCCCCAGACGGTGCACCGTCCGTCCGTTTCGATTTCGAGAAACGGGTGAAAAGCGCACGAAACGGGCACAACAATACATAACGAATTCGGTGAAGAAAAACTTACCACGAAGGAAGTTTCGCCCCCGCACGAAATTTATCTAATGGTTTCTTCCTTTTTGACACGATGTGGGCGTAGACGGGCGTGGAGTCTGTGCAGAAGAAGGCAAATGACAGCTTGGCCAGGAAAACGATGCTTAAAGACACACTTTCCGATGTCGATAGCGGAAGCGCTAAGGAAATGCAAATGATTGTTGGGCTTTAATTTGCGATAATGTAGAGTTGGGTTGTTGTTGTTTTAAACAAAATAAAAATCACCATTAAATGTGACCTCAACAAAACCCCCCAGCCGAACCTTCAGGTCACCTTCGGCTGACCAACCAGCACGTGTGGCCGGCGGCGTTTCGTAATCGGAAGCTATTTCCAATATTGTTACGTTTTCCGAGCCGAGTTTTCCAGCGCTTTTTTTCTCTCTATTTCTCTCTCTTCCGCTCGCCAACCGATCACTTACGTAAATTGAAAAACAATCAACGAAATGACCTTAAGCATTCCGAGGTGTGGGTTTTCTTTTTTTTCTTTTTTTGTTGACGATGCTGCCACAAACCTCGAGACACCGACGAAACCGCAGCGGCCGCAACAAATAGCAGACAGCCAGACGGTGGGGCTACGTACGACGACGACGACGACGGACGAAAGCGCACGAACGGATCGTTAAAGCTCGACATTCCAGCCGTGGCGAAGCGCGCGTCCACAGCGAGCGCCAGGTGCTCGGCTCGGTCGCTTCCCTGGCCCGAGTGCGCACAATATGATGCGGTATGCATAAAATGTCAATAAAGTCAAAGTAGCGATTGCGTGCGCTCGGCTTGAAGAGAGGATTATCACGCTAAACGGCACTCGGGCGGCTTCCAGTTCCATCGCGTTCCGTTCTAGCTTCCACAACGGGGCATGCATGTCGCCAGATATGGTTCACCTTCGGTCCACCCTTTTCGCACACTCCCGTGCATGTAAATACACGCCAAGATCATCAATCTTCGTTGCCGGGTGAGTGTTTAGGTGGTGGTGCTGCTGCTGCTGTCCTCCATCCCCCGTCTGCACATACAGCCCCTTTATCGCACGCGCGTTGTATCGCCGGAATGGATGCATCATCGAAAGCAATTAAATATGAATCAACGGAAGCACAAACGGGCGGTGGTGATGCATCCTAATGCCATCGTATTAGAGACGTGGGGATCATTTTTCGTTGAAAGCACCGAAGAAAAAGCAGCTGACTTCAACTAGGTGTTACCGAGTCTGCACATGTCGACCAACGCGAAACCAGTCCAGACTCCATCGCTCTGCTCGACAGAAGGTGCGCCATTCGTATTGCAAATTACCGCGACTTCTTAAGCTCCAGCACGTACCTAAAACGAGAAAAAGAAAACCCTATTAGAGAAGATCTATTTGACATTCAAATGCAGTTATATGAGTGTGGGTTACTGGGGATGGACTTAAAACTAAATGAGACAGAGAGGGGTTTCGACTTCTCGGGCGCACTACTCAGCTGTGCTGAAACATTAAATAACTACTACACGCGGATCCACTTCCACAATGCCACGTACATTTCGCGATTTTAAAGCAATTTTATGCGTACACTTTTTGCCCATATATTTATTGTATGCCTTTTTTTCACCGTTTGTCACTATTTTCAACAACCCACGTCGCACCGATGTCACGAACGGACGGACGGACGAACGGACGGACGGACAGCGAACATGACGAGACGCCCGGTTTGGACAGTCAAATGCAACAGTCGCCGCTCGCCCATCGTAGAGCGTGTGTGGATGCAGCACTTTTTGCACTCCGCTGGTACGAAAATACACCGAACCGACAATACCGGATGGGGACGGATGCAGGGATCACTGAATCAACATTTTGCGAGTTGTTGGTCAAATTGTTCCCGCACACACAGTGCCTGGATAAGAGTTCTTATCATGCATGCATGCTTCGTCACTTCATCATCATCATCAGCTGCGTAAATTCCCACCCGATGATGTTCGGTTCGGGTTGCGAAAGGATTTACGCATGGTTCGGGGTCCGCACGTACAACGGATGGACATGGGAGGCACCGGCACCAGGATGGACACCATTTCGAAGCACCAACCTTTAAGGCGAACGTCGTCGACTTCACGTTCCTGTTGTATACGACACACTGGCTGGGAGTACGTTTTGATACTATGTTGTGATTGTTGCGCTCCTCCTGGTAAGTAGGGCTTTGATCGTTTGTGCCCGAGAACACAACGCCCTCCCGGGTCGGTCTTGTAGCGAGGCTGGTGATAAAATCAATAACGACAATAATGTGCAAGGAACGCCACAGGAACGACGGAGATGGATCCTTTAACCCACCGCCGCAAGGAGTAAGCCACACGGACAACTGTGTCACTGACTTTGCTCTATTGTGTGACACGGTTTGTGTTTGCAGTGTTCGATCGGAATGACGACATCAGAAATAATCATAATATCGAGCACAAAAGGAGAGACACCCAGCAGCAGAAGAAGCAGTAATAATGCCAACAATGTCTCGGTGGGCGTTACTGTTGATTCACCCAGGCGTCTTTGATCACCACCGAGCCACCGTAAAGAGGGATTGTTGCATCAGGTAATTGAGTCATTTAAATTTCCTCAAGAAAAGCTTTTACATGCCAGTATCATCTATTAGCGTGGAAAACATTTCCCCAACAGCAACCGATTGTGTTGCGAACCCGTACGATTCTGCATGCAATAAGCACAGGAAATTAATAATTCTTCAAAAATAGATTATCGACCGTTCTCGGTGCAACTCCCGGCAACTCTCACCGTCTTACCTCCCTCCCGCCCCGCAAATCACGCTGATTGAGCAGGTTCGAAGAAAATTAAACCGATGTGCAGCAGCTCAATTCGCTCAATTTCCCAAAGGACATGCTTGTCCGTCGGCTCCAAACCTCCGCACCGGGGAAGTGGATGGATGGAAGAAGCTAACGTGAAATTAAAATTTGCATAAAATATGCTACACGATTTCGTTCCCCGAATCCGACCGGAGGTGCTTTCCCCACGTGTGGTTTCGAGTGCCAAGTTTGAGTCCCACACACTCTCTCTCACATTCTCGTACACAAAAACGTTCTACGTCTTTTTCTTTCCACGTTTGCCGTCGATAGAGATCGATTAGGAGTCCCGGTCACTGTGGCTAATATTTCTCACCCTGTACGCACATATGCTACCTCACGGCAGGGCACGACTCGTTGGCACAATTCGCATCGCACAAGTGCCTTCCGTGGTGATTCGATTTCATCTTCGCAGCCAAACGCGTGATTCATCTGGCGCCTCATCCAAACGAGCGTCCGTGACCGTGCGGGTTGCATACGAGATTAGAAATTAATTATGAAACTGAAGCGGCGGCTGAAGGCGGGAGCTGTGTGTGTGTGGGGGGTGTGAGGGGGAGCTTTCTCGGCCGGAACACACCGGACGCTTATCGGACGTAGATAGAGAAAACAATCAAAACTAATTCTCACATCCTGTGGCGTCGTGTCCATTGTCGTCACAGCCACCGTTCTCGGGGGTGATCTGATTGGAAAACTCCTCCCAGGCCAGGATAAACGAAGCTTTTGCGATTGATGGACGAGAGATCCGGTTGCGTATTAGGAATTGGTTGA